>OMKL01061224.1:1877-26628 GCA_900302295.1 Parasudis fraserbrunneri | reverse complement strand
CTACTAGATAAAGTTATAAGATACTGTGTACATATAACACACACACACACACACACACACACACACACACACACACACACACACACACACACACACACACACACACACACACAAAGTACCTGCCAGTGGTCCGTTGACCTGCTGCATGTTCCCCAGGATCTTCTGTCCCAGCAGGTGGATCAGTCTGGTGACAACCTGGGGGTACCTCCTCTTGATGGAGTTGAGGGCCCCCTCTGGTAGCTTGGCCAACTCCGAGTCCCTGACAGCATGCACTGTGGTCGCCCTGTTCATATGGGTGAGGGCCTCAACCTGCCGGACCCAGAGGACTGGTAAACACTTTCAGTCATCTGTCCGTGTGTCACTGCGTGAACAATGTGTCTTGAATAGGACTAAGAGGCTAACTTAAAGCTATAGCACAGAGCAGAGCGCTGGTCTCTGACCACTCACCACACCGATGAGGTCTCCGCGACCGTATTCCCCCGTCAGCTCCTTCTTCCCGTCATCCTTTGCAATGACCGAGCGCAAACGTCCACTGAGGACAATGAAGGTGCTGTCTGACTTGTCTCCCTGTCTGGAAGAGACAGCAACAATGAGAAAAGAAATAAGAAACAAAGGGAGTCGTTTAAACCAATAGACAGAGTCCATATAGAAACTTCACGTCTTCATTCTTTCAACACTTGGAAGCTTTTTGCTTCAAAACGATGTATAAAGCCTGGTACCAGAACTTGGCTGTCGCATGAATGTTATCAATGAAGCTTCAAATGTAATACTGAAGATTGATGCATTTCAAAGCGGCCCTTTTGAGGTAACACAATAATTATATTCTATACATTAAAAAAAGGACAAAGTAAAAAAAACCCACAAAACTGCTGAATCTGTAGCATATTAATCTGTTTCTCCTCAGGTACAAATTGCTCTCTTTAGTATCCTAACTATGTCATCAGACGTTTATGTGGGAATGTAGCAATCAAATGAATGACTACAAGTGGTATTATTGTGGTCGCAGTGGGAAGGTACTAATTTATTAGGTTCACCATGTGGAGCCAGATTGCCAGACAGAGTCCAGTACTCTAACGAGCTACTCTTTTGTCTCTGCACATTTTCCTCGTTTTATGCTGAAATCTGCCACTCCAAGTCCATAGCTACCTATACACAGCACGGCCAGCCTCCACTGCCATCCAGTCCAGAGCGAAGTCGATCTGTCTGACGAAGGATGACATCCTCTTCACCACGGTGTGAGCTACGTTCAGCACCACCCTGGGCTCCTCACGCATGATCCTGCATGGATACACCACACACAGTTAGATGCTACAGTAGGGCCCATCTTGGATCCTGCATGGATACACCACACACAGTTAGATGCTACAGTAGGGCCCACTTAGGATCCTGCATGGATACGCCACACAGATACTTGGGCCCATCAAGGATCAAACACACAACAGTGTCACCTAGTGGATGTTCTGGAGACTTTATAATGACAATGGGCCTCATTTATAAATGTTTCCGCATTTGTAAAAAGGTTGAAAGTTGCTGTAAAACGGTACCACAAATTCCTTAAAACACAAAATATGCATCCCAACTGTTTCTTTCTTTCTTATTATAATCACATTTTAAGTGGAAATGAAATTGAGTGTAAGGTTGAGTGTATATTTAAAAAAGCTCTCTGTACAAATTATTGTATATTTTGCTTAATAAATGAGGCCCTGTGTGTGTATGTGTGTGCGTATGTGTGCATGTGTGCGTTTCTCCACATCTTTTGCATAGGACACGTACTCGTAGAAGTGGGCCTTGGAGATGGAGAGGAAGGTGCAGTCTCGCTGAGCGCGGACGCTGAAGATGAGAGGCTCTCCGGTGAGCACGGCCAGGTGGCCCACCATCTCCCCCGGGTGGGTCACGAACAGCAGCGTGTCCACCTCGCGGTCAATCATACGCTGGTACACGTGGAGCAACCCCGAGATCACAAACGCCACGCTCACGTCCTGGCAAACAGACAAGGATAGTATAGTATAAAGGGAGAAAAAGTATAGTATAAAGTATAGTAGTAATAGTATAGTATAGTAGGCCTGTAGTATAGTACAGTATAGCATAGCATAGTAGGTCTACTCTATTGCATAGTATACAGTATAGTAGGCCTATAGTATATTATGGTATAGTAGGCCTATAGTGTAGTATAGTATAGTATAGTATAGTATAGTATTGACTGACAGACTGACCTGGTCCCCCTGGTTGGCCACAAGACAGCCAGCTTTGACCTGGCGTAGCGTCACCCTGCCCTCCAGCAGACTGGGGTCCTGACAGGAAGGGAGCAAGGTCAGAGGTCACAGAGGCATCGGCAGGTAGGGGCTTCCTGTGCTTAGTGTGCATTTAAGTAGCCCTCAACAAACTGATTACTTTTACCTATAGTCAAACCAATCCCTGAAGTTTATCATGTGGGTAAGTGCTTTTTAACAAACAGACATATTAGAAATACATGGAGTTGTTCTAAGTACAAAGGAGACACATTGCCCATACCTGTATTTGGATGACCTTGAGGAGGTCCTTCTTGGCAGCCTGGAAGATGGCGTTGACTTTATTATGGTAAACTTGGCCTGAATGTTCTCCAGAGTAGTGGTAGACAGCAGACGGAGCATCCTGCATGGTCACACTCTTCTTCAAAATGGACTGAGAGAAAAGAAGAGGGAGGCATGAGACTTCTCCAGGGCAGCTCCCAGGGTCTGGAACTCCCTCCTCCAAGACATTAGAGACTCAGACTCTCTCTCAATTTATCAATTCCGCCTAAAGACCAATCTCTTCTCCACTGCCTTCTTTTAGCCCCTACCCCCAACCATCCTTGTGTGTTCGTGTTACGCTTGTCTGCTGTTTGTCTCACTACCCCCACCCCTTAGTGTAAAGTGACTTTGAGTTCTAGAAATGCACTATAAAAATCTCATCTATTATTTGGGGTCCAAGCTGCTGGAACCCTATTGTAATTGTAAGGATTCTTATTATTTTTCTCTGCAAAAAGCGTGTGCAGCTCATAAACCATAAGTCCCAGAGCAACCACATTTGGCAAGTGGGTTCCTACTGTATGGCCCCCCACTACTCAGGCAAGGGCATGCACCTATGTCGGCCAGATGGTGGCACTATAATAACTAATCACACTTAAAAGGCCATAACTCCCACACCTTAGGTCCGACTGACATGAAACGCAATACACATATGCAGCTTAACATGCTCTACAACTTTGCTGATGGGACCACCCATGTCTGCTATACTGAATTGCCGCCATTTCGTGTTTTATGCAAAACTGTTATTTTGAGATACAGAAACGGTCCATTAACTGGCCAGATCGGATAAATGGCACGGCCGCTGTCAACCGACAAACATGTCAAAGTTCGACGAAGCGCGTCTCTTAGCACAAAATTGGCCATAAGTCATCAATATTTTATACAATCATCATGATATTCAGTAGATATGTTGGGTGAAGGTGTATGATCATGAAGACAAAACCATTTTACCTTCCTCTGCATGAAAATGTACAAAACGGTGTACACAGGTCCAGTCCTATACCAAACTAGGCATCCTCAAATATAAAGCCAACAGTCCTGATGGTGGCGCTATAGCAGCAGCCTAAAGTTAAAATCTTTGAAAATTCATTGAAAATCAATAGTATGTGCTAGAGGTCTGTAATCTTCTGACGTTGTCCACCCAAATGAGTTGAAACTTTCATACATTGGTACCTATGGTCAGTTATGAAGTTCATCATTCTGTTCTTTTCAAAATGTGCAAAACTAATTAAACCCTATAAGTCGCACAGATTTTGTGCGAATTATACAAGCAGCAACACACAGAATTGACAGACCTCCATAATCAGAACCTGTAAAGGGATTCTCATTTGGACAAGAATTGCAAACAGTGCATGAAAACATTGATGTGGGGGTTTCCAGAGAGAGTGGAGATTGCTCTAAGGTTTGGGTGGCATTCTCCTTTAAGAACCACTGATTGCCAAATTGAATTCACCTGTAGTCAGGCCTATAAAGCCCATGAGGCCTCTGGGCTGTGCTCTCTCATTTCTCCTATGGACACTTGTTTGGGTTTTCTTGTTCTTTTGGCATCACAACACTCTTGATGTGTATTATCTACTCATCCAACACCCCAGCATTCACACTGATTATACTGATTGTCACATCTCATTCTTTTTATATTTAAGTATGTATACTTTAGTTCTGTTCTTTGGTTAACCTCATTTTGCCATGCTTTGTCAACTTTTTGTCATGGCTTTGAGCCAGGTCATGACAAAATTGGGGCACATTGTTAAGCTGCTATCTTTTTTGTGATAATTGTTGATATGACTGTGGATATGCCTCTGGTTTTGAGTTATGCCGGAGTTGTTGCTCATCTTATTTGTTTAGAGTGCTGCCTAGTGATTTCACAGTGTATATCCTTGGTGCAAAGCCATGCCTAAAGAATCCTTGGGGTTAGTTATATTTTCCCCAGAAGGCTTTAGTAACGTCTTTTGGAGACTTGTTATTTTGTTTTGGCTTGTTTTTAGGGGTCCAAGCACCAACGGTGCAGGAAAACTGTTGTATAGACCTTTTTCATGCCGGCCATTTTGTGTCAAAGCAGGGCAAAATGGGTGCAGCTAACATTAATTACGGGGCAGCTTGATTTAGGTGAGCCAGTGAATCAGCATTGACAACACTATTGACCATTGTCAATGCTGACTACTGCACACCTACATCAAGCAGACCCATAATTAATGTTAGCTGCACCTGTTTGCCCTGTTTTTCTCCCTTAAGTTCCCTTTCTAACACAGTTCAAGTCGATAAAAGCAATCAACATGCTATGCTAACTGACATCATGCATGCCGACTCGTGGCAACAATAAGGACACACACATTAAATGCAATGCTAATCTGCTATGCTGTTATGCTACAGCTGATGACTGAAAACCATACAAATACAATATCTACCTCACACAGGACATTCCAAACTGGTAAGTTAACATGAAGATTTTTGATATCCATCCATCACTTTTCCACTAGCGCCACCATCAGGCCAAACTGAAATCAAGATATCTTGAAAAGTAATGGATGGATTGCCATACAATTTGCTGTGCACATTCATGACCTCAAGAAGAAACTTGTTTATAGTGAACCCATGACCTTTCCTCTAATGTCTCCCATCAGGCCAAGCTTTCAGTTTTCAAATGAGTATCTCCTGACCCGTTCTCAAAAAATCTGCTGTGAATATTCATGATCCCTTGAAGAACAACACTATTGATTTTGGTCAATCGATTACCTTTTCTCTAGCGCCACCATCAGGCCAAACTGACAAGATATCCTTTCCTCTAGTGCTTATGCTTCTATGCCCAAGTACTTGGGCCCCTCCCATTGCTGCCTGCGGCTATATTTAGGGTACAAGCCCCAAAGGGGCTGGAATCCTACTGTATCTGTTAGGATTCTTATTATTATAAAACATTTTCTCCGCTAAAAGTATCTGAGGCTCAGCAACCATAAGTACTAGACAAACCAAATTTGGTAGGTAGGTTCCTATGGCCCCCCACTACTCAGGCACTACAAATCACTTATGTTGGCCAGATAGTGGCGCTATAACAAAGGGTCATGCTTAAAACGCCATAACTCCCAAACCGTAGGTCAAATCAACATGAAACAGGATACTCCTATGCATCTGAATGTGCTCTACAACGTTGCCATTGGGACCATGCATGTCCGCCATATTGATCTTTATGCAAAATATTTTTTTTCGATTACCGGCTTGTTATTAGGGGTCCAAGCACCAACAGTGCTGGAAACCTGTTGTATACACCTTTTTCATGCCGGCCATTTTGACGTGTCAAAGCTGGGCAAAAATGGGTGCAACTAACAACATTAATTATGGGGCAGCTTGATTTAGGTGTGCCATTGAGCCAGCATTGACAATACTATTGACCATTGTCAATGCTGACTACTGCACACCTACGTATATCAAGCTGACCCATGATTCATGTTAGCTGCACCTGTTTGCCCTGCTTTTGACATGTGAAAACAGTATCAGTATTGCAGATTGGGAGATGGGCCACAGCAGCTGACAGTTTGAGAAGCATTATGCACTCAAGGTGCCCAGCCTTCATGGGCTCATGAAGACAGACATGAGCATTCCACACTGGCAAATTAACATCCATTACTTTTCCACTAGCGCCACCATCACGCCAAACTGAGAACAAGATCTCTCGAAAAGTAATGTTTCATGCTTTCAGTCTTCAAATGAGTATCTCCTGACCCATTAGTCGTCGTCACAAAATCTGCTGTGAATATTCATGATCCCTTGAGGAACAACACTATTGATTTTGGTCATTCCATTACCTTTTCTCTCACGCCACCATCAGGCCAAACTGACGACAAGATATCTTGACCATGCTTATGCTTCCATGCCCCATATGGCCAAATGTTTGGACCCCTCGCATTGCAGCTCGTGGCTATATTTATTATTTAACTTTTCGTTTAAAAGAGAACTTTTGTTCAGACTTCAGGTCATCTTGGTTCCCGAAGTGGGGATTCTGCAGGGGTCCCCAGCAAATTGAGGAACTGCCTAATCATTTCATTCAATAAATACAACTACAGTATAAACAGTTATGCAGGTTTGTATTAAATCATATCTAACAACCAAAGAGTTCTCAGATGGGGTCTCTGAAGACAAAAACGGTTGTTCATGGCCTAATGTGTATCTATCCAGTCGTCCTTGACATTAAAATGATAGGGAAACCCTGGTCTAAGAAGAATTATTTTAGTGAAACATGGAAGACCTTTACAGACCTTGTAGGGAACGGGACTTGCAGGCGGCGTTTCCTCTTTTGCAACTCTTGCCTGTTCATATACCCTGTTGAGGTCATCTGAGACATCCCCTGCAGGAAGACACAAAAAGGTCTCAGTAACCATATGATATAGCTTTATGGAATATAAAAGGTGTCGCTTATTACCATGTATGTGTATACCTGTAATGGCTGAAGGCGTGGAGAAGGAACGAGACTTTCTGTATTTGGGGGCGGGGTTTTCTGTAGGGTTGGTCTTCCCACTCTCTGTTATAACATATGAACAACACGGTCATGGTTTTTTCATTTATTTTTTTTGTTTCATTTTTTACAGTAGGGCTGCCCCTTTTTACTTCAATTACTGTAGTTGACTTATCTGTCATTAGGGTCTTAGTGGACTAAGATGGTTTAATTGGTTAATTGTTTTGAATGATTTTCATGGTATAGTATTTGTTATTGGAAAATGATTCACACCTCTCTGGCATCATGACAATATTCACAGATAAATTGGCTCTTGACTAACACTAGGATGCAAAGAAGTAATTCTACATGAAAAAAATGTCTTTGCCGGACAATTTTACAGATTTGGCAATTAAATACACTACTCAATTACATTCGTTGAAAAAAACCCTTTGACTAGTCATCGACGATGAACTTGTTTCATTGGGGACAGCTCCTATCCACTGGATAGTTTAACACTTGGTACAAGTATTACAGCTAAAGCAACGGATGACCTCAGTCCCAACCAAAGAGTTCTATGGTCCAAAACTAACCTCCGTCCGTGGGCCCCTGGGGGCCTTTCTCAGAGCTCGAGTCATCTGACTGGGAGAGCTGCCTGCGAAGACCCCTGTTGGGATGAGTCTCCCCGATGACATTGGCGACTGATACTAGCGGGACGGCTTGGCTCTCCTGTAACGCACACGCACGCACACGCACACGCGCACACACACACGCACAAATCATAGTTTTCCCACTTCGGCACCCATTGCATTGGTTTCAAAGTTTTTCCTTGTTTTCACTGAGGATCAACGTCAGGGGGTGTCAATGTGGGCGGGGCCTGTGAAGTCCTTCAAGAAATGCAACTGTGATTAAGGGGTATACTGTATAAAATTTAATTAAAATTAAAATATATATATATTTTTAAACAATTTCTTTATTGAGTTTTTGTCAGACACAGAGCAGTCTACAGGAGAAAACACAGAATTGAAATAGTATAAAATAAACTTGACTTGTCACACAACAACAATAACAATCAGTTACGTTGAAATGCAATAATACACCAAACCTTTCCTAACACAGTTAGTAAGAGTGCAGTACCGTGTTGAAGAGCTCCGTGGTCAGGCCCAGGTAGTTATGTAGAGCAAGGAAAGTCACCCTCTGCAGACGCACCATAATTATCTACACAGAGCAGGAGGAGACACGGAACACCAAGGAAGACACAAAGGCTGCATTGTTAATTGTAGCAAAGAGTGGCGACAAAAATGTTCTTAATTTACCAAGAGACTATCCTTGAGAGCGATCATACCAAAGTGATACTGAAGGCTTGAAGCCAGAGCGGCATGGCATTTTGGGTTCAATAAATTCTACATAATAATATGTATATCATATGAAATACCTTGTACCTAAAGGACTTTGATGAAATGTTGACCAAACTTGATTAACAAAATGTCACAAAAAAATTAATAAAATAAAATTGGATGTTAATGACATGAGGAATGTGTATTTTGGCGCATTTGTAAAGATAGTCCAAGCCTACTGATGCCTCTCTGGCTCAAGGGCCCTCAATGTGTGTTCTGACTCTGTCAGTGTCTGCTTTGTTTGTTACCATATGTGAGCAATGAGGTACATTCACCGTACGTAGCGGTATTACGCGCAGTGATTCAACTCTCCTTGCGTCGGTACCTGGATCACGCGGACCAGAGTGTCGGGGTACTTCTCAAAGGCTGACTGGAAGGCGGCAGCTGGCAGACGCAGAACAGTTGAGGAAGTTGCAGCCCTGGCAGACACCGTCTTATAAGGAGCTGGATAGCCCTGAGACACAGGGACATGTGGAGGTATGTGACAGCTATCACAAATGTGATTAAGTACTGTACAGTGCTTAAGTATAGTCATTGTGAAAGAACGCAGTATCTGTATCACAAATACTGCATTTTAAAAATCTATTTCAGTAATATACAACATAGTCAATGAGTTAAGTAGTGCGAAAGAAAAGCATTTCATAGACACAGCTCCCACAGTCCCAGAAATACTTTATAATATGAGAAGACTGGTCGTCAGTGGGAAGTCCACTATGCATCATTGTACAGCTGCAGTGATTAAAACACCTTTTAAAAAGGTAATAAAGACAAACAATTCTATATATATTTTTTTTTTTTGTCCATATAACGCATGCAGTCCCAATCAAGATATAAACTACATTGTATAACCTCAATTAAATCATGAAAACATACATAGCGCCACAAATACACTTGGTGAGAGGAGGAATAGTGATGACGTACAGTGAGGATGTCCAGGATACTGAGCAGACTGTGGACACTGTCCCCTGGTAACACCTCCTTCACCACAGCATCTGTCCCATCCTATGACAACATGAGAAAATCATCTGAATTTCCTTTGAAGTAACTTTATATCGCCTATAAAAAAAGAAAGAAAGAAGTGCACATGGCCGCCAAGGGCGAAACGATGGTTCACATATCCCCGTTATGCACATCCTGAATCTCTTTAATTTACATGCACTGGTACCTGGAATTTGTAGTGGTGGATTGGTGCATACACGGGATCCGGTCTTAGACCAACACTACCCTTAAGATTCTTTATGTGAATGCCCCCCCCCCAGAGGTCTTACACTCTCCTGGATGCAGAGCTCTAATCGTCCATCCTGAACCACGTAGATACTGTCATCTGTGTCCCCCGGACGGAACAGCGCCTCCCCCTGGTGCAGCTGGACGAACACCATGTGACGACACAACTCCAGGAACAAGGGCTTCTCGAAGTGGCCCAGCACCCTGGTCAGAACGCACATACACACCAACACTCTCATGGTGACTTTGTTACACCGTACGCCAAACGACACACCGCCTCTCATCGTGACTATTCACCACAACAGTTGTAAGGCATATTTCAGTGTGTGTGTGTGTGTGTGTGTGTGTGTGTGTGCGCACGTGCGCGCATATGCCCTTTGACCTGACATTTTTCAGCATGTACAGCACTGACTGTAAGCTAATGGTTTTGATATTCTACAGCATCCGACCTATTCACGTGATTAGTGGCTTGAAAATTGCAGGCCTATCAAAGAAAAGGGTCAACCAGGAAGATTCTGTTCAGTTTCGCTTTAATTTGAAGCTAAATTTGTTTGATGGCGACGTTGCTCTTTGTATCCTAGATGTCCTTAAAACCATGCTGAACTTTATGAAATCTTGTGTAGAATCTTGTGTATATTTAATTTGCTTGGCGGATTCAAATAAAGCATAAGATGCGAAGCACATGAATTTAACTGGTCTTACACAAAGTGCCATGCCTGTGAGTGAGTGAGTGAGTGAGTGAGTGACATTGCCGGTCTAAGGTGCTTTGCATCTAAAAATGTGTGTGCGTGTGTTTACTCGTACCTGACATTTTTCAGCATGTACAGCACCTCAGAGGGTAAATGAGAGTTCTGCACATCAAACTCCGTGAGGTCAGCCTCCAGCAAACAGGGTGGGGGCTCCTTAGGCTGCAGGGTGGTGGGTTCCCTCCGGATACGCAAGATCCTGATACACACACACACACAAACACATGCACAAACACACACATATGTGTGCGATACACACACACACACACACCATTACAGCATGATCATACCGACACCATCAAACGATTGGCCTGACAGATCGGTTACTCACTTGCGGGCAATAGACATGACTTTGGTTCTCTTCCTGACGCGCTGCCGAGATCCTGAGCTCGAGGAAGGAATAGAGGTTGAGGCTGAGGATAGGGTCTGAACCTAAATCAGAAAAAAAAGAAGCCGTCTATCTTTGTTGTTTAAAGAGCTTGTTGATTTGAGAACATCTTTGCATGCAAATGATGGTGTCCTCCAGTAAGGATGGTCAGTGCACAGAGCTCCAGATATGATATTATCCCAATACGTGGAACACAATGCGGTAATATTGAGATTCTAAAAGCTCTGTGATACATTAACTACTGCAATTCTATCGCTGTTTTTCACTTCGTTTGTCATCATTTGACAGAACACCATTACAGAACACCGGATTGGTTGGTTGGCATGACACGTCATGAAGATACTATGAATCGAGTGTGTGAGGTGTGTAGAGGGACCGACCTTTCTCATGATCTTCCTGCCGTAGAACATCACCTTGTCCCTCTTCCTGAAGCGATAGTGTGGAACGCCTTCCTGTGCCTCTGACAGCACAACAGATAGGAGTCAGTGACACGTTCAAACATGTCAGTTGCTTTAAAAAATAATAATAATTATCTGAGGATTCTCAGTGTTGTGACGTTTTCTCAGAATATACCCTTAAAAGATAGGATTTATTTCCACCAAAGATAAGTTATTTCCAAAGCACTGTAGGGCATAAGAAAGCCTGCTAAGGTGGAAAACTGTTACGAGTTGTGGAGAGGACTTTTATGGAGCTCAGGAGCAGGCAGAGCCAGGAGAAATGTGTTTCAATTATTGAACGACAGAGTTAAAAATGTTACAGCCTATAATGTTTGTGCTTTGTGTACATGTTGTTTGAGATGTTCTCACATTTCCCACTCGAAAGAGCCAATGCTGTCATGCCTTTGATGAAGGTGATCACAACCTTACAATATTTCCCAAGTGGCAAAATCTATCAAGAGTCTAACGTCTTTTCAAAGCCCCAATTTGTCATTTGTTTTCTTTCCCTTGGACATGTGCACACAAAGAAATAACAAAACTATGAATACAAAACACCTTAAGACTGCAGTGGGCTTCCCCAGCACTGTCAGGATAATTGATAGGATGCCTGTTCGTTTATGCTATTATGCCACACACTGCACGTTACAAAGGGCTTGTGATAAGCTTAAGAGGATCGGAGAATGAAAATATAAATTGCTATGTTCTTGGGTGTTTTTGATAAGCGCTATAGGTTGATAGACTACAATTTATCTGTGAGTTTTAAATTGCTGACATTATTAGCAAGTTGTATTTTAATTCTAGACTAAATTGTGTGATTGTCGATCTCAGTATTTCCTTCTACTTGCTTTCTGTAGGCTTCCTTGCCAGGCATGCTGAGATATTCCACGATCAGCTAATGACAGTGTCTGAAAGACGTCACACCTAGAACAGGGTCAACCCAAAGAGTTCTAGTATATAGGGTCAACCACACCTCATTCCTTACTCGAAGTTGGTCTGAGCACTTTCGTAAATCACTGTTAAAACTAATTTAGGAGGTCTCTCAAAGTATTCTAAGAATGTTTGTGTGTACAGGCCCTGAACTCTTATCAAATGAGAAAACAGAGATAATACTAACTGGATAGCTTGTATCTTCTGTAGAGAAGAAATACAACAAGTCCAATGAGAGAGACTGCTACCACAGCTCCAATCAGCACACCAGTCCACTGGAAGAGAAAGAAGTTGAACTCACTCAGACCACACAACCCATACAGTAAACAGGATCAAATGTTTACATGTCTCAGTATCCATGTTAATATCAGCATATCAGCGATCACATATGCCAACTTATAGACTGAATACTCAAGTGTCCTGAATTATATTGTAATATTAATGTGCATCTAAACGCACCTAATGAAAATGTATTAAAACCAATTAGACTATTGGCAGAGATAGAGACACCAGACATGAGAGGTCCATTCAAACAGTATCAGTCAGTCACAGCAAAGCAAGAGACGCCAGGTTGGTTACCATAGTGCTTTCAATCCGCTCCTCAACAAACTGCTGCATCCTAGCCTTGATTTCAGTACCTAGAGGAACCAGGCTCTGGAACACCAACCACAGAAACAACACAGAGTAAATGGAAAAGTCAGCTGGACAAGGTGTCGGATGGTTTGAACTGCGTGGTCAGTGTTGGGTGAGCAGGTTTTTTTTTTTTATGCTAAGGAGATATTGATCTTCTCAAAGCTCATTTGGAATTTCATCTGATGCAGATCCTTCCTATGCCAGAGGGGCATCACTCATTTGGAAAGCTGACATTTCGTAACTGCTGAGAACGATAAGTTCCACATAACTTATATTGTACACCCATCTATCAGGCCTAATCAGGAGTAGATAAACACAAAGACAGATTGGCACGTTGCATAACATTATAGATCTGGCACACAGTCTCACAGTACAATATACTGTGAGTAGGAATGACTATCTCACATTACATTACCTATACTTTCTGCAGCAGAAAGTCAACAACACTTACTGGTTGTCTCAAATCAGACTAAACCTTTTGACAAAGACACTGAATATGTTGTTTTTTGGACAGTGTAGTAGTAATGTCAATGATCTGTGAGAGTGTGGGATACCGGATATATACTGCAGCTCTCCTCATCCTGGTCTTCCATGCCTGATGAAAAAAAACAACACAAATGTGATAACAACATTAAGTAGTGCTTCGGGGGTGAATGGAGATGTAATCACTTTTGAAAATCTAAAATGATCACTACTTTGTAAACGCAAACAGGAAACAACTATTGATGTAGTAGTCTAATAAATGCAGTGCTTTATGTAGGCTATTAAGGGAAAAAGATGATTGGGCCATAGCTTTTGAGAAAACTGGGTAAAAGTGCAAAGTCTACGACAGCCTTAAAAAAAATGTAGGTCATAGCCAGTTGACCACCTCATTTGGTCTGACAGACAGTAACTGGACACTCACTTCGGCATTCATACTCGAATGGGCGCGCCCACACACGGGGAGAAAATGACAGCTTCGTAAACAGCGTAGAATATTGCTCATTTATGAGAGACAAGAGAGCAAGTAGTATATATCAGTGTTATTCTATGAAACTAATACCAAAAATAGCTTGCTATGACAGCTTGTTCAGCAAATGTATACAGGCTATCCTTAAACTGGAGGTTCACTTTCACTCACATAACATCATGTGTGTCTTTGGACTTTTCCCAGTCGCCACGGCCAGATACACAAACTTATGTAGACACAGCTAACATAATTCACAATTCTCTGGATTCATTATATGAGTGAATAAAAGGCACAGTTCGAGACTTAGGCATGTTATATTGTCTAACATGTTGACTGAAATGCTGGGATTGTGCAAGAACACAACCAGTGCTTTTCAATGGCAGTGTCCCGTTATGCGTATTGACATTGCCTTTCACCTGCAATCCGTTGACCGAACACGTTTGAGCTGACAGAGTCAATACGAATTAAAAATAAATAAATATTACTTACCTTGTCGTTTTCAACTAAGCACTTTCCTCACGTACTTCTTTTTGTGTCAAAGTTTTTGTATACACATGCCTTGTTGTCCATCAACCACCGATGATTCACTGCCAGTATCTATTTTTTCAATTGGCTGCCCTTTTCGCATATTGGCCAATCACCGACCGTTTTACTCAGAAGTCAGGTGTCGGACTTGCTGTCAAGTACGTGAGCTGTGCTCAAGGTGAGAGAATCGATTTTGTATCTATATTAGGTTACTGTTGCTGGATATTGTTGAATATGCGTCAGGACATTCGTGCCATATGTAGATGGTCCTTCATCAGTTATAGTCTAACGTTAGCCAGTGTTGGAATGACACGTGTGTTTTGCAACACGCTTCCTACTACCAACGTTAGCTAGGTAGCTAAGGCTGTGTACACGTATTCATCTATTCACCCGCATATTTCAAGTTAGCTAGCAAATCTTGTATTCACGATCGTTTTTAGAAAACGTGTATTAGTTATTACTTAGACCCAGTGCCTCAGTACGTTGGGTAAAAAGTATTGTCATGAGCTCTGACGGATACAGAGTACATTGTGCTACATTCAAGTAAAGTTAGTATCTGATTTGTCATTGTAACGTTACACTCGGGGCAGGGAAATTGGTTTGTATTTTAAGACATTAATGGCTAAATTCATTGCAAAAATGTACTTTCATCTCCACAGGTTTTCCCTGCTCTACAAGGTAAGACCCTTTGATGCCATGGGTGTGTTGTCAGCACTGGCAAGGGGTTTTGTGAGAGGAGCAGACAGAATGGCTGAATTCACCAGCAAGCGTGGTCCAAGGACTCTTAATAGAGGTAGAACTGCCCGGATCACAGGGCTGAAGACCTGCAGTAGAAAATTTTTGCCCATACAGGCTATGATTCCCCAGTTTGTGGTGCCAAACTTGGAGGGGTTTAAACTCAAACCCTATGTATCATATCGCACTGCTGAAGGAACGGAGCGTCCTCTCACTGCAGAGAGTCTGTTTGCTGACGTTGTTGCCCCTCAGATCAAGAAGGACTTTGAAGAGGGCACTTTCACCAAGGAACAGCTAGAGAAGTATGGATTTGAGCCCTCTCAGGAAGGAAAGCTATTCAAACTATACCCCAAGAACTGGGTGCGATAAGGAAATACTCCCAGTTAAAACTAAAGGCAGTTGACTCAGACCATGGATTTAAGATCAATCCTGACTGAAGCTGGTTGTTACAATAATTGTTGTGGAAATCAAATTACCACATGGTTGTTTAACAATTACTCTAGGCTAATAATCAACATCAGGACTAATTTGCAAAATGAGATGTCCACCATGAAACTGCAACAAATGTAAATGTAAATTTATTGATCAAAAGGTGTCACAATTGTAATAATTTCAGACAACCTGAAATAAACCTGTTTTGATATGTTCTGTTTAAACCAATCCTCAAGTTCTACAATGGAAGTGTGTCCATAATTGCCTGAAGGGGAAGATCGGGCTCCTTTTCATATTTTAACTAGTTATTTGGGGACCGGGACATAGGGAAGTATAAAAATGACATGTATGACCAAGGAAGGTTCATTATCATGGAGGCCTAATGCCAGCAGCACAAACTGTAGGCAGCACAATCACAGGGCTTCTAATATGCTTACAGAAAGGAACATCTTAGCATTTTTGTATCAAATTCACACATGGTAATAAAGTCTTCAAAGAGGAATTCCACTGAAATGGACTTTGGTTGTAAATTCTGCAAAAGTATGGACAGTTACGATATGTTCACATACTGCCTACATTGTTTTTTTCTAAAGTCTTTCCAACAAGTAGCACATAACCATGACTTCCTATAAAATGTACTTTCAACCATGTCAAATGAAATTTGATACCATCATATTGCCTTTTCCTTGTGTTGAGCACTTTTGACATAAAACTGAAACAGGAACATAAAAAAAATAAAAATTGGCAAATCTTAGGTCTACTTTTGTAGAATGACAACCTAAAAGTTAAGTAACAGTTATGGAATTCCCTATTAAAATGTAAGTTAAGAATTTTGAACACTTAGCCCCAGGCCCTATTTCCTACTCTTTGATGTTGTCGAAGGGTAGAGTCCTTTTTCAGCACAATCCATGCCGTGCTTCATACTGGATACCCAGTTTCTCCTTAGTTATCCGCAAAACTAATATAAAATAAGACCATTGTAAAAAGCACTTTAATATACTCTGGTTTTCAGGGCTTTTTGTACAGACTGTAGAGTGGCGGCCCCATTAATTTACATTAATGTTGTGGTAAACTAGCCAGAGATGCTGTACTTCATACTGGATAGCCACAAGTATGGGGGACTGTATTAAGTATGGCATGGTTGGAGCCATCAAAAAATTTTCCATCAAACCCACAATGCAAAGTATCTAGCATCCTCTTTGACTGTTAGCAAGCATTAGTGCTAACATTTGCTACCAAGTATTAGATGGATAGATAGGTATAGATACTTTATTAATCCCCTTAGGGAAATTAGGGCTTCACAGTAGTGTTGCAGGTGAAATTATACATATATGAAAGGGGAATAAAAATAAGAGCTGTCACCAAATGTTACAGCTAACATGATCTTTGATTAACAGTAGCTAGCATAAGATTCAACATTTAGTAGCTGACATTTGCTCAAATTTTTGGTAGATAAATGTTTGCACTAATGCTAGCTAACAGCAAAAGAGGTGTTAGATTAGGGGTAGATTAGGAGGGCTGAGTGACACCATTAATGGGGGCAGCCATACTTAATACAGTCCCCTATTGATCTGAGAAAGGACTATCTATCGATGACATTGATAAGTAGGAAATAGTGCTAGGGGTTCAACAGTCTTAACTTCCTCTTTAATTCAGTTGTTAAAATGGGTGCTGGTTAATTGGATTTTGTTGGAGCATTCAAACAACATCCCCTCTGGATGAGATACATTATGCCCATTTTATGTTTAGGCTATACATTCTGTTCCACTCTTGTAGGATATATAGTTCCATTATCTCAAGACATCTACAATGTCAGCTTAGCCAGCGCTCCAGCCTGGTCACCATCTCCTTCGCCTCTCTCCTGAACCTGGGCAGCGTGACAGGCCTCCTCAGGAGTCCAGTCCCAGCGCCACACATGCAGCATATGGTCATAGAACGAGCAGCTAGCCAGCAGGCAAGACAGTGAGGGACTGTCCCCTGCAGGGTTGAGGGGTGGATCTACCACAGAGCTGGTGGAGGGGGGTGTTATGCTCTCAGGGATGTAGCGTCCTGTATCATCCTCCAATGAGGTATCAAAGCTGGCAGTGGGAGATTCGTACTGAATCCTCAAGTGTCCTGCGCTCTCTGTGTGGCTTTCCTTTGGTTCTACGGTCTGAGGCGAGCAGGGGGGGGGTTCCTCCAAGGACACCCGGGACCAGTCGGCTCCATAGGCCAGAGAATTGTGGAGGATATAGGAGGCTGCGGTGGGACACGCTCCTCCGCTGCCCTCTAGAGGAAGACAGGAAAATGACAATGTTAAAAAAAAACTTAAAAAAAACCCTCCAACATTACGGTACACTAAAACCGGTGAACCTCTTAATGACTCACATGGCCAGGGAGAAAATGGAGCTTCAGAACCGTTAAGGAAAACGTAGACCTCAAACCTCCCTTACACTCACCTAGGGCTTGCTGGCAGTGAAGTATGTGGAAGTCGTTGTGCATGCAGGCTGCCAACAGGAGGTGGTCATGGATGGGATGCCACTTGAGTCTCCACACACCACCACCTAGTGCGCTCTCACTGAGAGGCTGGCGCATGTTCCTGCCATCCCACAACAGGACCTGCTCATCGTAGCTGGGGAAATAGCGCTAGTCAATCTCCCTACTATACTGTGCAGGGATTTCTAAAAGCATCTTGGCAATAAGAGCATTTTTGTTGCGCTCCCAAGTCTAATGCTAAGATGCATTTGGTTTGTATTTATTGTGTATAAAAGTATGGGGCAAAAAGATGATCAGTCTGACACTGGGCAAAGTTTTCATAATATGGTGTGATGTGTAGTATTTATTATTTACCTGCCTGTAGCCAGGATGTGCTCCCGATGTGGGTTACTATGTATACTGCAAACACCCATCAAGTGCCTTCAAGAGAAAAGGCTTGTGAGAGACAAATCTTCAAGGTAGGTTTTTGGTGAGCCCCCCTACTTTGCCAAGATGGGTGACGCAAATGCATTTTGACTGTGCTAACAAATAGCGATATTGGCAGCCCTCACCTCTTGCTGATAAAAGTTGGGGAGGAGGGACCAATCCTAAGATCCCAGCCCTTAAGTTTGCAGTCATCCCCACCTGGTGCATTCCATTCACATGACAACAGACAGACACAGGTTGGTAATGTTTAAATTAATTTGCAAGCATGCAGACAGTTCAACATGAGCTCATCAACTGGGTATGGAAGATAAAGAACAGGATGCAAGTGACTCAAACTCTAATACAAAGCCCCCATGATCAAAATGCGTAAAATATCCAAGGCAAAGTCAACATGCAACATTTATAGACATTCGAGGCATAGCTGGATAAACAAGGATAAACCCTGATGTGACACATTGCATTAAGTATTTTGACACAGGGAACAGGCTAAGTTAAGGAGCTGGTATCATCTATAGACCTATAGGACTGTTACCAGAATAGACCAGCTGAGTGTCCCAGTAAGAGAATGCTGAGATCCACGCCTCAAAGTCATGGGCCTTCCACTGCGAGAGTGCTGTCAGACTGGCTTCCCCTACAGACAGCACACTGACACAACCTGCAGAGTCGCTGGACACCACTCGCACGTCACTGCTGCAGAGAGAAGGGGGATAATGTATTGATGACCTCAGCAATCTTTTTAATTTACAGTAATCTTCTGTGTCATTGGTATTTGATCACAAATATTGCCTGACCTGTCCCCTCTTCCGGTGGACCAGTCTAATGACAGAGCTAATCTGCCAGGTCCAACCTCCAAACTGGTCACATCCTTTAGACCCCAGTGGCCTTCCTACTGGAGAGACAGAGCCAGAAGAGCAGGGCCCAGACTCTACTCAGACTCTACTATGCAGAGACAAGCGCTGTCTTGTGGGTATTGGGTAAGGTATAGAGCTCTGTCTAGACAGTATGCATGTACAGTTGAAGAAAGGTTAACTGCCTCCTCTGTGGCAATGTCTCTCACCTGACTACCTGTGAGCGCATACAGCTGTAGCTTCCCAGTGGCAGTGGCCATGCCCAACAAAGGCTTCTCTGACACTGGCACATGGCACCTGACAACAGATGGAACATTCATCAAAACAATAGCCTAAACACAGAAATAATGTACATGTGGCTGTTGGAATCATCCTTACCATTTCAAATCTAATATAGCTGCCATGTCCATGCGCTGCAGCTCGGTGAGGGGTGGGGTCATATAACCTTCTTGGCGAAACTGAAACAGGTACAAACGGCCAACCCGGCTGGGGGAGGCAGTCTCTTCCACTGCCTATGATTGCATATAAGGGACAAATGTAAGTATGTGGAGTTAAGCTCATTCAACAGTAACATACAGAAGTCATTCATGTCAGAGTGTGTAGTCTCACCCCATCTGGACCTTTCTGTAGCTGATATGTTCCACATGCTAAGATGTGGTGACACTGTGGGATAGGACACCACTCCACGGTGTCAGCACTCAGCTCTGTGTCAAACACCTGTAGACTGCGGGTCCTTGATTTCCAAGCCATCGCCAGTTGCTATGCATAACGTTGTTGCCAAATAGTGTGTGCGTTTTGTAGCTCTTGCAGAAAGAATGCAGCTAAAACAAATTCAAAAGACAAATCACTGACAGTAAAAGCATCAATTACTAGCGTTAACTGGCGTTTTCCAGCAAGTAAGCTAACTTTGATATCAAGCTAATGTTAGCTAGCTACAGCAGAGGCTGGCTATAGTCAACAAACACACCTCATATCAAGCTAAATGTAACGCTGACATTAGCTAGCTAAATGTCAACATTTGAACACTTCCTGACATTACCTAGACACCGTGTTAGATACGGACCAAAGACATACAATTCATATATTTATTTATCGGTCGGTATCATCAGATACAGTTAAATATTATCAATAAAACTCACACGTGAGCCAGCTTAGAGCACAGCTCAGACTCTCCAGTCCCACGTCGAGTGCTCCTCAAATTCAGCGTGCGTGACTGCATCAACCAAAGATGCATTCAAGGTTGCAGCGTTGCAAAATGTGGTTCCAACAGACGGGAAACAGGGCACAACAATTATATTTAGCAAGAAAGCAACTTTTGATCAAGTGTGGCTGTTGTTCGTATTTCCATGTCAAATAGTTAACCTTTAAATGGAACCATTCTGTGTTTACCAGCTATGACTCGACTTGTGTTTTCCTTTCTGTGATTGGATAGTTAGTTTGTTTAGATAGTTGCATCACTTCCGTTGGTTTCAGGGCAGAAGAGGCCATCTAAACACAGGAAAATACAAAAGAATTGGAAAATATGGATGGAGGAGATCAAACATCATACTGCACCGTGCTGGATAAAAAGAACCAGTCTAAATTATTGTGCTACACACGGAAAAAATCTGGAATATTCAATATCGGGTGAGTAGCTCGTAACGTTAGTTTCTAATGGAAATGAATGACAAAGAAGTAAGGCCAGCCAGACCCAGAGGGTAATTTAAACAGAGACTCTATCTTGAGACTTTGGTTTAAATGCAAACATTTAATTATCATGTTTTTGTTTGTCTTTTCCAGTGTGACAAATGCCTCTGCTGTGTGGAGCACGGATTTCACTGACGACAAATTGAGCCAATTTGTACGTTATGTTTCACTCACTCTTAACAAGTGAAAGTACTTCCTGGATGTCATAGTATGATGTTGAATTTGCACCTGTTTTCTTTCTTTCTTCAGAAACAGAAGCTTGCCTTGAAATCCACAGAAGATTACATCCTAAAAATAAGGTTTGCCTAACACTTGTCCATCCATTCTCATATGGCTTTATCTTGGTTTAACTGCCCTCAATTGATTTTCCTCTCCCTGTTATTTCCCCAGGTCCGCGTGTGGTAGTGGGAGCATGTCTGTCTCCGTGCAGGACACCAGTGCAGTGCTCCATGTGGGCTCCAGTCCAGGGGACCTTAGTGTGTCCCTACCCAGGTTGGGAGAGCTGGAGGCCACAGAAGAACTGAGGGAGTTGCTATTCAGAATGGCTGACAGCCTGACTCAGACAGATACTACAGGTATTGAGTTCTTCTGACTCAAGAGCAGCATCTCACAGAGTCAATACTAGTGTCAGAATCCAAAATATTTAATTGCCTTGTGTTAGTCCATACAATGAATTTGCTTTGGCACACGTTGCAATGATACCAACACTTAGCTAATTGATGTAGGACTACTAACGTTACATGGTGCAATGATGTACATAACTCACAAAGTATCGCACACAGACAATGCAGTACATACATTCAGACAGCATAGACAAACACATCACTCAATAGTCAATGTCAACTGTAGAGAGTTGTATGCAATGTTGAGGTGGAGTTGTGAGTGACTCGAAGTGCAGGAGTCCAATATACCTTGGGTAGTCATTATTAGATAAGAAACGGCAGTAGTACTGATCATACATCATTACCTGTTTCCTGTTCTCTGCAGTGGGATCCCCCGCCGCTAGCCCGATGAAGAGTCAGCAAAGGCGACCTACAACAGGTAGGATTAACTTTAATGGCAGTGGAACACAAGTCATACAGAATGAGTTTGTTAGTCGGTGGTTAACAACAAGGGCCTTTGCTCTCAGAGTTTGAGCCAAGGCGGCAACAGACGACAGGGCCGTCTGTGACCGTGAAGAAGCGCCTCCCAGGGGACTCCCTCATCAACCCAGGAACTAAGAAGTATTTTACTGTCATAAACCACCACAGTCATCATATTGCCATAATCTATTTGAACATAGAAAAACACTTAACAATGCCTTATCTCGTTTCATCCTTTTCACAGAAAGTGTCAAGCAACGGGGGTGGCCTTCGACGATGCAGATGATGATTCTTAAAGCAAGACAAAGGACATTATTTTTTAATCCTCCAAACAAACAACAGTAGCTATTGAATGTGCATTCATCAATCCACTGACACCAAATTACAGTTGCAACATGTTTTTAACCTCACTACTCACAGTCTACAATGATGACATGATCGATTGTTTTTAAAGCCTCAGGATCTTTATCACACGCAAAATTGAAAAATAATGATTTTAAACTATTTGATGTTAATTAATAAATATGTGTCTTTTTTAATTGCTCAGTCTAGTGAGTGGATGGTATGTATCTTTGTGGGTTTGATTGTTCAATGCTGACAAAATTAGATAAAACAAGAAACCTATGTCTGCTAGGATTTTCCTGATGAGGGCCTATTTTTATTTTATTTTATTTTTCCTTTCGGCCAAGTAGACATAGAACTATATAAACCAGTAGACCATTGGAGGCCTGACACATGAATTGTCATGACAGACGGACAGAGAAACCCAAATCAAGAACTGCATGGTCCATGAGAAACTATCCTCTTAGAAAAATAAATAAATAAAATATTGTGAATTTTTCTGGGGCGTAGCGATATGGGAAAATGTACATTTATTAATAAAAATTCAACAACAAAACCGGAAAGCGAAAAAAGAAAATGTGCACTGACCGTTGCCATGACAACCTGCGTAAATAGTGGATTTGTTTCATTAGCAACACAACCAGAGCGACGTGTGCAATCTTGTTAGCGTTAGCTAAAAATACGAACTTTTTAATCTATTATTACTTGTATTTTACTTGTATAAGCTCGTTTCTTTATTCACACAATGGACTCAAATTCGTTATACTATTCTTTGGACCTTGTTTCTGGTAGTGGTTATACTTTGAATGCTGAGCAAAGGGCGGCTCTTGAGATTTCCTTAATACTTCTGAAGAAAAACTACAAATTCAACCGTGTCATGTTTTGGGGCAAAATTTTGGGGTTGACGGGAGATTATTTCATCGCGCAGGGCAAGGGAGAGGATGAGATAGCCGGTAAAAAGAACCTTTATAGGTAAGATATCATAGCTATAGCTCGCTAGCTAACATTAGATGTGTCCCCGTCAAATCATCATCTGCATGTTGGGTTGTGTGTGTGTGTGTGTGTACGCGCTTGCGTGCGTGCGTGTCCCTCTAGTTTCGACTGTATGGACTGGCACCTGCTTCCCCCTGTCACAAATGCTATGATTGAGGAGGTGTCTAAAGCAGCAAAAGGACGCTTCTCTGGGGACCCTTCACACTACTATGAGGACTTTGAGATAGTTAAAAGACAAGGAGAAGGGGATGACACATTGGAAGAGGAGGTTGAGGTAAGGCTGCATAGTAGTGAGTGTGATCCATGTTGTGTAAATGTGACACGGGTCACACTGACTGGGGTAACCACCAGACATCAGTCAAGAAAAAGGGGACTCCCCCACCCCCCTTGGCCAAGAGAGATAATTAGGCTTTCAACAGTCAGGGCTACTATCTGACATCAAGTTTATGTTCTTTTTCAACAACAATAATAACCTCCCCAGAAAATTGCAGATAGGGTCCTGAGATTAAAGCTGAGCTTTGTTAATTCTGTGGTGTTTTATTATGTAGGCTACTGTAGCCTGGGGAAGCTGCATTCCATGATGACTGTACATTGGAGATTCTTAAAATTTTTCAGCTCAGTGCCCAGATTGAGTAAATTTAGTCTTCTGCGCCCCAGACTAATTAAAACATCATTAGTACTCTTGTCACATGGGTACCCAAAAGAGACAGGCCAGTGACCAGTTTTGGGTCCTTATGGGCCATAGTTTAAGACAGTGGTTCTCAATCTTTTTCATGTCAAGGACCCCCGAATTGATACACACCAGGCTGTGGACCCCCATTTTACAAGATTTTGTCTCAGGGACCCCCATCTGATAAGGTTGTTGTTGTTAGATGTGATTTAGTCCAGAATTCCACAACCGTCTATACTGTAGGTGGGGAGATAAGAGTGAAACCTAAGATCAGAATAGTCACCCTTATATATTCTCTCATTGGGCTAACTTCTAGTTTTTCTGGGGACCCCCTGGAACCTCCCCTAGGACCCCTGGAGGTCCCCGGACCCCACGTTGACAACCACTGGTTTAAGAGACACTGCTGCACAGTCGTGATTGATATAAATTAAGCTGTTTCCTGGTAGGAGATCAAGGTCATAGAGGAGAAGAGGTTGGCAGTGACCATTCACCAGATTGACCAGGAAGTGTCTGTTGTGCCACGTGGTGCCTTCATGAAGAGGCCGGATGGCCAGGTCCAGACCAACCGCAGCTTTGGAGGTATGTTCCCCACCCTCTAGCGGCCACAGATTTGTGCCGCTAGAGGGAACAACTGATTAACTGTTCATGCCAAATGGCAAAAAAAGGGTGTGGCAGTGGGAGTGGCCTATAACAAAAAGGCCCATAACTTCTAAACGGATTCACGTAACATGGCCAAACTTTGTGGAGAGCTTGATCATGGGGCAAGGACACACACACACACACACACACACACACACACACACACACACACACACACACACACACACACACACACACACAGACACACACACACACACACACACACAC
>OMKL01061198.1:0-10212 GCA_900302295.1 Parasudis fraserbrunneri | reverse complement strand
ATCAACAACAGAAAAGCCCAAACTCCCAGATAGCCACTAAGAGTCCACCTTTCTGGTTCAGTAGAGCCAAAAACAAAAGCCGCCAGCAGGAGATTGAGTCAGGAGATCCCCGTGGGTCTTGCATTTATATCCACTGTAAACAACAATGCTTGGCCATAATCAAGGGGAAAAGGAGGGATCCAATTAATGATGTTGGTGCTTGTTATCATTATCCTCATCATCATTACCAGTCCTTGGTTGCTTCAAATGCCCAAATGCAACGCACACAGATCACAGTGCCTCCAGTATACTGGCCCATTTTGGTGCTTTGTGAGGGATTATGCATAACATGAACGAACTGATCCTCACTGTTTCATTGCTGTAGCTATCTGTTTGAGTCATTTTCCTGCTTCTTTTATGTTAGCTGGTTTAAGTCATTTTATGCAAAACATCTGAGGCTAAGCCAAAGAAATTAGCTTGTCCTGGCTAGCTGCCATATTGACTGGGGACTCCCAGTCCCAATTGTTGTTGAAACACTTTGTTAAGCTAATACAAAAGTTGAGACACATTTCACCGGAGCATGTGTTCTGCTGCTCTTCTGCATCCATCCCCACCACACATCAGTCCTACACCCTGCTACTACAACTATACTACCTCTGAATATAGGCTATTCTGTACGTAACTCTTGCATCAATGCCTCCTCAAGTGAATAGTTAAGACTCTTGTTACTGTATTCTGTACAGCAGTGACACTTCTCAGTAGGGCTGTCCCAATTTCCATTTTTTGGGCTTCAAAGAGGGCTTGGAGCCAAAGGGGCGTAAGTGCATTATATAAGATTTTACAGGAGAGCCAAAACACATTTTGATGCTTTGTTCTGTGCCAAAAGGGCGTAAGCTCACTTGCGCCCTTTTGGCACAGACCAAAACCCCACTTAGCCTACTGTTACGCCTTTCTGTTTTCTTTTAAATACAACCCATGGGTCATCATTTCAGTTGTGTCCTTTTGGCACTGAAAAAAATCTCACTGAGAGCTTTCATTTGATATATAATACTCATATTCGGCCAACATGGCACGTACATGGCTCCAAGCCCTCGAGTAGACAGGTTTTCTGAAAATTAGTATGATGTCGTTGTCTGAGAACAACTGATTCTTAAAATGAATGTTGGATTATTATTATTAGTATTATTAAGCAATTTCTTATACTGATGTAGGCACATTGTTGGAGGTGGTAAAAAAAACACAAAAACAAACAACCAAAAACGTTGGTTTTAACATTGATTACCATGGCAGCAAATGAAGCTTCGAAGCATTCGGGTCAGCCCTACTTCTCCGTTTTTTAATCCTTTGTCCCACTGCATTTGCACAACATTTCCTTGTACAGTATATACTCTTACTTGTTTTTAAGTTTTATTCTAGTTATTGTTTGTGTACGTGTGTGTGTGTGTGTGTGTGTGTGTGTGTGTGTGTGTGTGTGTGTGTGTGTGTGTGTGTGTGTGTGTGTGTGTGTGTGTGTGTTATTCTGGATGTGTTTTAATTGTCTCCTTTGTGTGAGCAAGCACCAAGCCAAATTCCTTGTACGTGCAAATGTACTTTGCGAAGAAAACAGATTCTGACTCTGATATCTGAACCAGGACAATAGTTATCACCTTCTTTGAGCAAAGGAATGCATGGCCAGGCCAAAGTAATGAATTGAATTAAAGAAGAATCGTCATAAGATATCAAATCCCATAAGAACATGTACATGAAATCAATACAGATAATGACACCAATCTCACAAAGATGTACACAAAAATCAATAGTGATAATTGTAAGTAATTGACTGTGGAGTAATGTCTGGATTTATGTTCAGTCATATGCTACGGTGTCCCTGGAAGATTTCCTTGACATGTTAATGTTGTGCTTAAAGTGGTCTACCTTGAGAACATTTTGACCAGTCTCCTTTGTCCTGTTTGTCTGTCCTTATCGATCCTTTAGACAAACACTCTGCCTTTGCTTTTTAAATCCTGTGATTTAATTACATCTGCCGGCAGGGGCGGAAATAGGGTGCAGGGAGTGCAACTGCACCGGGGGCCGGGCCCATGGTGTTGGGGCTCCCAGAGAGAAGCCCCCTCCTTTTCTCCTTTGGTTGACCGGCAGATGTTTGTTGTCCCACATAGCAAGCACGGGTTCAAATCCAGGTTGGTTACACTCACACACTAAATAAAATGGCTATGACATCAACTTTAATCAACAGTCAGTTATAAGTAGGGGGGGCCAATAAAATCCCTGTACTGGGCCCATTGTGACCTACTGGTAGACCTTTTTTTCACCCATTATCATCAGCCAATATTGTTCCTTCCTCTCACCTCTCTAGGCAGGCGAGGGGGTGAGACACCTGTCTGTGTGGCTGTAAACATCAAAACGTACAAACGCACAATCCAAAGAACATGGCCACAGACCATGAGCCACTCTGCTAAAGAATAGGAAAATGAAGGAGTGTGTCTCCCTCCAAATGCATTAGCCTATCTCCACTCATTTCTGGGTGTCATTCAAGCTGTGTGAAATGTGAGAATGAGGAATCAATGAGTCTGCCTGGTGCTGATGTAGGCGTGAGTAATTAGCAGTTAGAGCCCCTAGACTGATGGCAGATGGATCAAACTGCAGTCGTGAGGAAAAGCTTCCTATTAGACACCGACTTGACAAATCATCACACAAACGCGTATCCCTTTTTTATACTGTGCCTCGGCACTTTTAATTGATCGGAATCCTGTTTTTAAAAGAAGGAATTTAATATGTAGAGGATCACCCGATTTTGGTGCAGTGATCTCGACAGGGGCAATTCATCCAAAATTCTAAAACTCAATCTACCCTCCCAAAGATATAGATCATCCCCAAAACCCACTATAAGATCCTAGTTATTAATTATGGAAGAAATAATCACAAAGTTACAGAGACAAAATGGTTGTCTGCGTGTTTCCACCCGCTACGCTATAAGTGAGCTATAGGTATACGGCGCTGTCTTTATCCTGCCGATCTTGTGCTATCTTGGCACACGTTTAACTTTTTCCAAAATATGCTCTGTAAGATTCCATTTGATGGCAAACATATAGCTGTATATTTTATGTAAATATCCATCCATCTTGCCAAAAGGTGTTTACACATCATGCAAGTAAGACAGATGTCTTCTGAAATAATAAGAAAAACAACAACAACAAAAACAATGTCACCCGTCATCCCAGCTTTTGTGTGGGTGGCCTAAGAAGCCATGGGCTACATTAGATGATGCCACCGGTGTCACCGGTGTCAACACAGTCACTACTGGCCAGGCCTAGCGAGGAATCACATCAGGGGGAGTTATTACACACGGGGAGTGACCAAAGCTTGGGAAAAGGCCAGCCCCGAAGGCAAAGCATCCATACATTTGAATAATCTATTATACTGGAACAAACATTTGCATATTTGGGTTGTTCCAAGGCAGTCACTGAGGCATTATAATTCACTTCTCAATGCCACACTGTGTGTTGTCAGTAGTTTATGGGCTGGATATTTAGCATGTTTGAATGCAAACTTCCTCTCACTTATCATTGTGGACATTACTATTAGGAGGAGAAAAAAGATAACAACATTTGATCACAACATAACCTTGCTGTTTCATACCATGCAATGACTTGTAGGTATGTCTGTCCAGGAGGATACTCCTAACAGCGCGAGATTGTGAAGGGGACTGACAACAGTGTGAATTTAACAATTGCCAGCTAGATTGTGAAGAGGGGAGTTGTGTGGTGTCGTGCAGTGAAGCAGTCCCTCCATGGTCTGTGGCTCTTACTTAGCTCTCATAGACCCTGTAATGGATACAGACTCTGAAGGATTTAGGGATGGCCAGGCTGCTCACCTGTTAAATAGGGCCAGCCTGTGAGTCCATCCTCTGGCAAAGTTTGACAAAGCATTTTCATCTCTACACCCAGTAAATGAGCAATGAAGGTTCTTTTTTATTCTGCATTATTTGCATGTATGATGTCTTACAAAGATAATTTGGATTGTTTTCTCAACCTTAGTTTGGTCACACAGCTCTGACAGTTCAAGAAAACACTGCTGTGTATTCACCACTTTCTTAATTAATTCAGAGTGTTGGAGCACCGATATCCACCAGTGCACTGCTCTGAATCAACAGAAAGCAATGGGGAACACTGTGTAGCCATGCACTCTCTGCCGAGGTTATTGTGAGGATTGTCTGGGAGGAGGAAGAGCACAGAGGAGCTACAGCAATGAAAGATGTTAGTCTGCCAGTTTGTGACAAAAGCAGTGTGCTCCTGTGTGATAGACTGGCAGACCGTGCGAGCTCTGCGTCCTTGGGGACACACAGGCTACTGTTGGAGAGCCACATTTCTGAAAAGTTCCTCTCATTTTTAGAAGCTAAAGAGAAAAGAAGCCCTTGGTAGCATGTCTCAGAGAAGACATGCTTAAGTCTTGTTAGGCAGCTATGTCTGGTGAAGGTTTATGGCCTGTGTCAGAACAGAAAGTCCATAATCAATAACCCTCACATGGAGGGCAACAATCTTATACTGAACACTTGTTCTAGTAGTAGGGTATTTTTTAACAACCGTCAAGAATCTTTTTTGTTGGCACATACACAAAATACTAGACATGGATTTGCAGAGCCTACAGAGCCCCCAAAAGTGAACATTAAATGTTGATAAGGTGTGCATAGATGATAGTGTGTTAATATTCTACTCTGAAGTCCACTTATGCAATCACGTAATTAATATACAGTATACTGTCTATACCCGTAAATAAGGAATAATATGATGTTGGGATTGTAACAATACATACTTTTGATATATGGAGACTTCTTGAAAAAGACAAGTAAAAACTGATTAAATCAACTCCAAAGACTTCAACACCACAAACCTTGGTTTGTTTTTGCCTAAGTTTTGCCTTGTCTTGGAATGGATCTGAGTTAGTCTTCTATTCATTCCAAACAAACTGCTTTGCTGCTGGTGAGGTAAAACATATCACTTCCTGTGTGCCAGATGATTTTCCCGGGAATGTCCTACCAGGCCACCACTGATTAGAACAGCCGAAAACAGCAAATGTAAAAGCATTCATGAACTGAGAATAGGTAGAAGCACTATTGGGTTATATCAATTGGCGGTAGAGACAAGCAAAACTGACATTTATTTATATGAAAATATTAAATTATTATTTTAACTGCTTGTCCTAGAGACTTGTGGGAGGCACCAGTAAAAAGCAGTTTTTCATTGGTGTAGGTTATCTCCACCCCCTATACTTTAGCCATGCCCTTTTCATAACTTGTGAGCCGTTTGTCATAGAGACTTGTGGGAGGCATCATTGGACTCAGTTCAGAGTGTTTTTTCAATGGTGCAGATTAGCCCCACCCCCTGTTCTTTAGCCCTGCCCCATTTCATAATTTGTTAACCGCTTGTCCTAGACCTAGAGACAATGGAGGGATCATTGGATTCAGCAGAGAGTTCTGCTGTAGAGATGCTCTCCAATTCTATTAAGCTCAGTGCTACTTTGAAAGCACCTGCACTATGGAGGGTCACAATTTATCACAAATGACGTGCTTGTTTACTTGTGTGTGGGATCCAAGCAGGAAAGGGAATAATTAATAACAAATTGTATGTGTGCCACACACACCAAAAACTGACTGTTCAATACGAAGGTAGAAAGAAAATAAATACTTAAAAGTAGATTTAGACTGGCTTCTTCAGATTTTTTTTTTTTTAACAAACATGTTCCATAGATTCAAGGAAATCATATAAAGTTGTTGAAAAGATACAAAATATGGGACTTTTATGGATAGGGTCAGGATAGCACCAGAGCAAAGGTTGAGATGAGAGCCAACCGAAGTTGAGGGGTGCCAAAAAAAAAAAAGACTCTCACTCTGCTGCTCACCTCGGCACTGTTGCTTGGATACTGATCAAGACCTATAAATTCTAATTACCAATTTTGTGATTCACACACTCTCCCGTTAAACCCACTTCCCCAAAGTTGCCAGACTGTAAATTATTTTATGAGCTTCAGTCATTCTTGCGATGGACTGAAAGCTGGAAATAAAATTCAACAAATGAAACAATGGCCTACAAATTACATAAAGAAACGTGTGTTGTCTAGTGGAAAGTAATGTAAGCTCAGTTTGTGGGTGGATCGGCCTCCAGAGGTCATGTTCTGACAATATCTGTCCATTCCAGGCCCCTTGGTGTTGCTTGTTATTTTTCATATTATAACACCAACATGATTATAGAAATCACTACTGTGCATTAGCACACCACTGGCACCTTTTAGCAAATAGTAAAACTCCCTTATATTTCCTGAAAGCTCGAATCGTGCCCCTGGGACGTGGGTTCTTTTAGTGATTGGGTTAGTTGAACTCTCACAGAGCCTGCTCTTTGAATTAAGTCCCCCTCCCCTTCAGGCCTCTCACCAAGCTGATCTCGGAGGCTAATTGGCGAGCACTGTTTACCATTGGTCCTCTGGGAGCGGGATGAACCAGGGCAGGGGAGCGGAGGGGTGCTACAGCTCCCGTACCAACACCAGCTTAATGCATGGACTGCTAACCGTGGAAGACCCCCTGTGGTGTCAGGACCCGGACTTGAGCAATAAGAGACATACATCAACTCCTCTTATAAAAACAATTCAGTAAACACAACTATAGGGAACTTATATTAATTGTCTTCTTTCTGTTTCAGTTTTAACTATGTATTGCTTTCTGTTGGTAAATTGTTCTGGAAGTGTTTTGTTCTCTTCTTGCTTTTACTGACTGGGTGAAACTAAGACTGAGAGTGCTTAAAATATGTATTATATCAGCGATGGAGAGTAGCTGCTGTTTCTCAAATGCATTAGGTTCGCATCTGTTGTAAATTAGCCAGACAGCAGTGCTTTGAAACGGGGCATTTATTTCATTTACAGAGGTGGAAACATACCGTGGCTGTGCGAAATGATGCTTTGCATTTTTTTCTGATCCGATGGCGAGCCAAGTGGGATGCACAGAATCCACACAAGCATACTATGGATGTGCTCACAATGTGTGGCATTCACAATTGCTGCGAGACAAATCAATTAAATGTAAATGCCATGATCACCAAAAGAATGCTAATAAAGGTTTAATGCTATATTTTAAAAGTCAATCTAGTCAGCACTGCTGGGTTGTCAATGACCTTGTGCTGTGGAAATTAATGTCTACAATAAATAAATATAAAAATAAAAAATAGAGTGTGTGTGTGTGTGTGTGGGGGGGGTGTATTTAAAATGTCACACTAACAAAGCTGTACAGAGTCACAGTGTAGAACAATATTCCTCATTTTGCTCAGCAAAATTGGTCAGTAGCCAGATACAGAATAAATGTGGTTGAAATTCGACCCAAACAGCACAGACAAAACTTACTGGATGATGCTTTGAACAAAAAAGTAAACAAAAATAAGGATGTGGGACTCAGTGCCATTGGATTAGCACAACTGTTCTTGTAACAGTGAGCTTTGGTCACAATATTTCAAATAGTAAGAAAGCATAATACCCTAGATTGCATAACACCATTTCAATTATAGAGGTAGGAGTATAAGCTTCGATTGAATAAAGCACAAAACCCGGCTGCCTTGCGATGGATATTGTTTTGGTTTGCTTTGTTTGTTTATGTGGTGAGTCCACTTTCTTGTTGCTAATACCCAATTAGGGAGATGATTATTGATCGAAGTGTTGAAAGTTGACCGCTAATCTCCCCTCTCTTAGGATGAGACGATCGATAGGTGAGAGTAATGAGCAGCCAGGTTGCTCACTGCTAATACAATAAAATTGAATTTGGACTGGATACATATCTGGAAAACAAAAACATGGGATTTAGGCCTTGAGAACATCATATTGTATTCAGGTGCTGCATGACTGAAGTGTATAAACATATACGAGTGAGCGCACATGCACTGGCACTCACACCCGCAGTATATATACTGTGGTCTATTGTTTCAGATATTGGCCTTGACTGTTAGCACTTGCTAGCTATGTTAGCACGAATACATTTGGAACCATTTCTATCAAAAGCACAAGTTGTATTGCTACACATGTGGATGGCTAGACAATCTGTCAAAGAATACTGTGTCAGATTTGTCTTTTTTTTATTTTATTTATTTTTTTAACCTGAAATGAGATAGTGTTACTGATTAAACAGATGTTTCTTAATCCCACATGTTCTGTATAAACCCAACCTCTGCCATCCACAGCTGAATGGCTTGCGGCACTGCAGGTAGAAGCAACCACTGCTTCAAAATGAGGCTGACAAACACTAACAAACCCACCTCAGAATGCTAATTCTTGAGATCACATGTTACTTTCAGGACCCCTGGGTGTTTCATAAGCAAACGGTAATTAAGAGCTGATGCCACCAATGGACACAGAGCAGTACGATTATGGCTAATTACCTCCAGAAGGCAATTTTCCCCTACACTTATCTATTGTTTCACCAACGTCTTGTGATTAAAGTGGCTCATGAAGGAACTACTGTGAGCATAGCCTGTTGCTGACCCATCAAGGTCGGCTCAACAACAGACAGTGCCCATTATTGTAAATAGGAATTTACTCTTAAAGGAGCCATCAGTATTTTGTCTTGTACAAACTGACCAAATGTATCAGAAGATAATTAAAATTTTAAAATAAACTCAAATAATAATAAAAACAAGAGCGTGAATCCACGCGTGCATGCTTCCACGTGTGCATGCATTCACACACACACACACACACACACACACACACACACCCTCACACAAACATTTGACCTCCATGCCAAATGTCAGCCTCTTACGGGGGAAACTGTGGCCACTAGAGGGTGGGGACACTTTTGTTGACCAACCAACCAACCAACTGAGTGAGCTATAGACCTGGGGAGTCACGTGATCGTTTTAAGACCCACCTGGTTCCAGACAAATTTTTGCCTATGGTCTTTTACCATAGGAGTTTCTCAAGGGAGCGGGTTTATATGGTTCCACTTATTCAGTTGGTCTGACATTTGATGGGAGCAGAGTTGAGCATAATTAAATGAGATCTGTGTTTTAACATTTGAGAAAAACTAGAAAAAAGCCATGGGTACAAGACTGTGTACCTAATGCTATTGAACCTTTACTTGTTTCTATGGTAACGACTACAGTGCCCATAACGCCTCACCATTTGAAGACCAGTCTGAGAGGACGACGATATGAAACCAAAATAGTCAAAAACAGACACACAATATTGGAATTATATACTCATGATTACCTGACTCGTTTGTTTTTAAATGCCGTAGTTGTCATGTTTTGTATATTTTATTGATGGGTTCAGTGAAAATAAAGATGGCGGTGAATGCTACAATAACCAATGAGAATGACAAGGGATACAAACCTCGAAGTAACTGTGCTCTTGTGATTGGTCCAAGATTGGCGAGGCATTATGGGTACTGTAGTAGTTACCATGGAAACGAATAAAGATTACGCTATAAAACACATTTTCTCAAAGATTAAGGTAAAACATTTAACTTTATTAGTTGTAACAGTATAATGATTAAATAATCTATTCCTCTGTCAAATATTATGAACGTACACAAAACGGTTTGGCTGTAATACTTTTGATCTTCAATGGGTGGCTACAATGGGGGAAAATCACAGGTGGAACCTCAGCTAATGAATGTATAAATGTCCTTCCCGGCTATGGGATGTAGACACTACCCTTTCAGACAGGATGTGATAACTGCACCACCAACAGGCTCTCTGCTCTTCACTGTCATTTGGTTACATAGCTGCGATGAATCCCTGCACCCGCAAGTCTCTATGACAAATAGTTCATGAGTTATGTAAGGGGGTGTGGCTAAAGTATAGGGGGCAGGGCTAACCGTCACCAATGAAAAAGGAACTCTCTGCTGAGACCGATGATGCCTCCCACCTGCCTCCCACCTGTGCCTACGACAAGCAGTTCATGAGTTATGAAAGGGGGTGTGGAAAAATGGTGTGTGTGTGTGTCTGTATGTATGTCTATCTGTGTGTGTGTGTGTGTGTGTGTGTCCTTGCCCCATGATCAAGCTTTACACAAAGTTTTGCTGTTACTTCAATCTGTGTAGACGTTATGTGCCTTTTGGTTATAGGCCACGCCCACTGCCACACCACCTCTTTGCCACTTGGCAGTAACAGTTTATCAGCTGTTCTTTGGCTCATTACCAACCTTTCTGGGAAATACTGTGCAAGTCTGTGAATCCATGTAGAATGGTTATGCACGTTTTTT
>OMKL01061171.1:0-12098 GCA_900302295.1 Parasudis fraserbrunneri | reverse complement strand
CAATATTCTTCTGTTGCTTGGTGGATTGGATGATTGCACTCTCCCACAGTAATAAGGAAAAAACAACACATGCTGGCCATTTTACACTTTATTCATTTTACACTGTCAGGGACCTCAGTAGCGTGTGGAAGATCCATACGCAGCCACAACACACAGCCACAGCACCTCCCCCTCATGACTAATATGTGTTGTTTTTTTCCTTATAACTGTGGGAGAGTGCAATCATCCAATCCACCAAGCAACTCAAATCGAGTCGATATATATATATATACACACTGAAGAATTATTTTTACATTGCAGCTGCCAATTAGCCTGGGGTAAATACTGAAAATTGGCCACCTACATGGTTGCCCAAGTTTAAATGAGGACAAAAATGCTCGAAGCCCATGCAAACTGGTTATGCTATGCAGTTAAGACCTATACTAGGGCAGGAAGTTTCCTGAGTCATTTGCCATGCCTTCCTTCATGTCCCCTCGGCACTTGGTAATACATAATATGTCACACTGAGTGGCCACACAGAGCAGGGGACTGAAATGGAACGCACTTGCCTTTATGCAGACAACAGGGAAATCTAAAGTTCTACAGGGGTAAGGTACAGTAATGTAGAGCAATGAGTTGTGAAATATCACAGACAGGTTGATTTTCGACATAGGGTTATTATAATTATCTTGATATTGTTTGTTACTGATATTTGTATATTGTTTGTTCAGCCATTGGTTCTCGCACAGGAAACTACAAATAAATTTAAAAAAATCACAATGCATTCTGCATTCGGCCCTTGAAGAGTTGATTTCACAACGTGCACTTGAGTTTTTCCAGAGTAATGGAACAGTGGGGCTGACGGTATAATAATGGTATACCTTAATATTCGATATACCTCCCAACCCTAACTGAAGTCAAATATCACACAGGAGTAATAAATATCTGCTAACATTTTTGGGCCATTTTTTGTGCCTAGTCCCTGCAAATTTGGGGGCAAAGTTATTCATGCAGGCATTTTTTACATTTGCCCCTGTGTATTTCCTAAATTAGACACTTTACATAAAATAAAAAAAATTAAATAAAAACAAAGGAACAAGGTGAAAGCCACTTATTAAATTACGCATGCAAACAAAAAATGATTTGAAAAAGTTAGTCAACAGGGAACTAACATTTGCAGGATTTGTTTCCTCCATCCTTCTGTACTTCTGTTTGCTACTTGTAAGGGGTAGTGGTGTTCTAATGGTTCTAGTGGCTGCATGGAACCACACTAGGGCTGAATGATTTGGAAGATTCACAATATTAAAGGGAATGATCATTTCTGTGTCACTATTCTCATTTTCATTGAAAAACATACTAAAATGATAATGGTGTGATTTTTGCAGGAATCTGTACCAAACAAAGTCTGTAGATTATGATTTGTAGAGGGCAAGGGTGTAGTGGATGGAATGAGATAGAGCCTCAGTCCTTCAGGATGCTACCATCCCAGGTCAAAGGTAATGACTTAATGACAACATTATTACTTCCTGCTTAAGCAACGTGGCTGCTTCTTTGGAACAACGGCCACTTCCCTCAGATTACCAGTTAAACCAAATTTTGAGTCACCAAAGTTACAAAATCAAATCTTGTGAACGACAGCATTTTTGCATCCGTGAGTGTATGTCAAATGAGCCAAGTCACCTCTGATAAAAACACATCCAGCTTTAATGCCTTAACCTGGTATTGGACAAGAATTCTGTACATTTATCAGATGAAAAATATAGCAAATACAGTATAGGTGTGTTTTATACAGGTATAGGTTATGCAACATGCCCAGACGTACTATGAATATTCAGCTTAAACGTTACTATAGCTCTTAAGAGTTTGAATTTATACAGGCCTACAATATATCATAGATGGGATGGACTGTGTCTGGCCAGTGAGAGTTGTAATTCCCTCTGCTTATATTGCAGGTCCTCTCTCTGGGAGGGAGATTCCCACATTACAACTTCAGGGAATTTCTTTTTTCTGTGGATTACATTGGTGAATTCAAAGAACCATTTTCCCAAATCCCACAGCGCCACACGATACCAATTTCCTGCTGGGGAAATTGAATCAAGATGGCTCTGCATATGCCCTCCGACAGCCTATCTAGGTCATGGACAGGGAGAGACAGGGAAACACAATGCTGCTATGGAGCCCAAATACACAAACCTTTTTCCCTGCCATTGCTTTAGCTCTAACATTTCCTCTCTGTTGAGTAAGATGCCCTCCCATCTCCCTCTCATCACAATCATCTTCTGGTTTCAAATGGAGCACAAAGAGAGATCTGGTAAAGGCAAGTGACTTTAATAATTACTCTAAATACAGTTTAAGAACAGGCCTATATGACATGTGGCACTGGCCACCTGTTGGCAACACCGTTTAGTCCAATGCAGTTAATATCGTTAGCTAACCATGGTAATTCGCTTTCAATTCGGTGAGGCCTACTGTCCAAAACCCAATACATGGGTATTTAGTATTTAAATTAACTGGATATTACCAATTCATGTTTATGTGGATGGAATTAGTAGAATACATTGGAAAGACACTTCAACACGCCTAAATCTCAAGACCCCAAGGCACTGTCAAAAATTGTTGTGTTGTAATTTGACATATTGTCCCCCACAAATGATGCAGCAACTCCTTTGGGCAAATCAGTGACAACAATTAAAATGTCCATTATGTGACATGCATAACATCTTTCAGTACAAAGAAAATCGTGTTTTTCAATCTCATGGCATTTTTTTTTTTTACAGAAGGTATGTTGATGTAACATAACTCAAAATGTTAGAACTGTTGTTGTTGTGAAAATGATGACTAAAGCCCTTTGATCTCTATCCCCCTGGATATCAACAAAATCAAGCCATTTTCGGATATCCAAAAACAGTTATAACAAATCAAATGATACACCTGAAGCTGAAAAATGTATACTCATGACATTAATATTCCATAATAAGTAATTTATGACTGAATTAATAAATCATTGTACTGGATCTTTAATTTCTCAAAAATCTAAAATAACTAATTGCATATGTAGAAGATTTCATGACGGAACGTCTAAGAAGACAGCAGATATGCTTGTTCAAAATGTTCTAGCCAACTGCTATATTGCCCCCCTTTGGCAACTCAGTGCAACTTTGTAAATTCTGGATCTCAATGGCAAGACAGATCATTTACCCAAGGTTTGTCAGAACTGTCCCAGTTGCTTCAGAGATATTGCGTGTGACAAACACATGGATGGAGACCCATGTACAACCCACCACCACCACCACCACCACCACCACCACCACCCTACGGCTTTAAGTTGTAGGGGGACAATCTTATTGTCTTCACTTACCAAATTTTAAGTTATAAATAATAACAAACAATAACAACATTTTATAAAATAAAAACATATCAAACTAAATTATATCCTGTAAATAACAGTTCTACACATTATCATAATCTTACCTTATCCATGTGGAATATGAGGTCCAATTCACAGACATTTTCAAAGCATTTATCCAGGGTTTCCACAAACACCTAGAAGGAAATTTGTTATATGGTTAACTTTCTCATCTTATAAAATTCAACATAAATTCTATATAAAAGTAAACAGGCCCATGTTTAGACTGTGAATGTTTTTTGATATGAATAGTGTGCTACCAATTTAGGAGGACTATAGTAATATTTCATTGTAAATGGATTGGGCTTATTTCAGTCTTCCATGATCATTCTTATAGGCACTTTATTGGATTTCCATGACCACACCTATGGGTGAGACTTATATTGATTTGGTAAATGAGGAACACCTGAACTACCTGATTCACGTAAAAAACCTTCCTGACAAAGAGCCCATGAGGGCTTGAAGTGTCATTGTTTTAATGGAATAAAGTAAGAAAATTAAGAGTCTTTCTGAATTGAATGAATTGCTCTGTAATCCTGGCAGGGGTGGGACAGTTGTTGAGGGAAACAACAAAGTTAGTGCTGAGAAGGTTTGTGGTGTTAGAATAGCTCAGTGTTATACAAAAAAAAATGTTTGTGTTTGTGCATTCCCTAATTGTACCAACAAAATGTGGTTCCATTTTCATATACTTGAGGACACGCATACGTTGTGGCTAGATAACTACAACGTTGTAATACAAATGGATAACATTATCTACTCTGCACCCAGCAGACAACCATCGGTTCTGCAGTGACCATTTCGAAAGGGATGACTGCCAGCCAAAGAAGAGAAGACAGCCTTCACCTAAACACTTTTTTCCTCAAGAAATCTGCTGTTTGAAGAGTGGAGAGAGAGAGACCTGCTGCAGGCAGAGTGAAGGTTAAGGGATTACAGAGAATAGAATCCGTTCAGTTCACTTTGACATGACACTGGCCTCTCAAAATCACACCTTTGGCACATATTTGTTTATATAGAATAAATATACAAGTTTTTCTTCTCAACCTCCATTTAGTCTATTGTCCTAAAAATATAGGCTGTTCTGTTGACATTGCTGACATTTTAACATAACTTATTACATGAAAACAAATTCTATTACAGGCTATAGGCTAGGTATGATATGTTATCCATAAGCATTTCCCTTTAATTGGACAGTTTCTTTCCAACATAGAGGAGGTAGTCACAGTAAAAGATCTTTGAAATGACTGCTAGCATGTTGTGGAGGGTAGCTGGCATGTCTGGTTGATTATGGCACTTTTTAAATCTTTTGCTAAAACCTTTTGGATGCCGAGATATCTTATTATTTAACCACAACAATTAAATGCTTTATCTTTATTACAAGCAACACACGCAAGTATGAGGCTATTATTGAAATTGCACGAAAACGAAACATAGTATCCTGTTTGATGAATAATATTTTCTGCTGTAGATTGTATGGGCTAATACATTCATTCATTTAGAACTCTGAAATTTCACTTTGTCAAAGTTTCATGACAGGAAAGAGGGAAACTACAGCTGCAGATGAGTCAGTATCGCTTTTAATGTGAGAGAGCAGCAACCTGAAGGTGCTGCCAAGCTGTCTTTCCTGAACCAGAAACAGTCTATGCATTCATGGCAATAAAGAGAATCAAGGCAGGCAGGAGAATCCTTTCAATGTTGCTTGTAGCTTGTGTGTGTGTTTGTGTGTGTTGCTATCTGAGTGAAGAAAGTGCAGGTGAAAAAGTGCAACTGATATTGTTACTGTGGCAAGCGAATATTGAAACCTTTTCAGAATGCATATAATTGGGAAATTATCATTTTACAGACATTACAACTAGCATTGTTGTCATCTTTCTTCATGAAATGAAGCCACGCTTTGGACCCCAATTTCTTCCTCTCTCCACCATGACTCCCTTTTTGGTGCAAGTTTCCAGATGCGCAACTGTCAGAAAAACATGCCGGCATCGATAAAATGAATTGATAAGCTCGGAGGCATACGATTCCAATGGATCGGACAATTTGGAACCAGCTCTCGATTCCCATCCCTACATGTGACACTCGAGCAAGTCATCAACTCAACCAAGGGCATAAACTATTCTGTGCAAAGCTGTTATGCAGGCTTTTTTATTTATTTATTTTTTATTTTAAACCAATATCATCTATGGTTGCAACAAAAGCAAAGTGTAAGGCAATAGATAGCAGCTCACCTGTATCAGATCAAGAATACCAAGTTCACTCTCTGATGAGTCCACACAGAAGACAAAGTAAAGTGTTGCATAATGCCTGTATATCAGCTTGTAGTCCGAGCCACCAATAAGACTGCAAACACAACAAAAAAAACAAAAACATTATGAATGGACTTGTAAAATACATCTGTGTCTTTCTACTGTGCTTAGCCTACTTGTGATCAACAGTGAGGACAACATCGACAGACCTTACTGGTCATTCAGACAAAATGGCAGAGGCTATAGGCAAATGGTTAACACTTGCTTATTTGGGTGACTTAGCTTGCCACTGACTATTTAATAGTCTATTATGACTATTTAATCGTTAGGGAGTGATCATAGACCACAAATTCAGCTGGAAACCTCCTATTAGCTATATCAGGTCCAAGGTGGCACGGAGTATTGGGATTCTGGGGAAAACAAGGCACATTCTGAACCATAAATCTCTTTATACACTGTACTGTACTCTCATACTGCCATATCTGACTTACTGTGTGGAGGTTTGGGGTAACACCTACAAAAGCACCCTACAGACAATATATATGATGCAAAAAAGAGCAATAAGGATTCTAAATAATGTAGGTTACCATGAACACGTAAATGATTTATTTTTGAAGGCACAGTTATTGAAGTTTAGTGATATAGTTGAGTTTAAAACAGCACAAATTATATATAAAGTAAGAAATAATTTGCTTCCGGGCAACATCCCTCAAATGTTCATGGACAGAGGGGGGGGGGGTATGGCCTGAGAGGTAAACTAAATTTAAAACAACCAACAACCAACAAACAACTGTGGGATTGAAGATCTGTACATGGAATGCCGTGATGGTTTTTGTTTGATATGCGTTTTTTCTGGTTATAATGCTGTGAAATATTTTGTTTTATTTTTGTTAAAATGGCGGTTTTTCAGAAAAGACTAAAGCACCTTATAGGTTCAGCCTTAAGCTTAGCTTCTGCCTGAACCATTTCAGTCAGGCACTTTTTTTCTTTGTTCTAAGACTTTAAATATGTCCTTTTATATGCTAAGCTCAACGAAATACACTTTTTTCATTCATTCATTCAATACTAATGTGGGGGGATAGGCAGGCATGGTTGTGTATTGAGTAAAGATAATATCAATGCTGCAGGATACAGGACAATTTATCGGCACCCTCCTCAGAGAATGGAAATGTCATGTTTTAATTTTCTTTTCGTTTTCATTACTTTAACATGTTCTTAAGTCCTACAGAGTACTTGCCTCCCCCCCTCCAGGAAGTTACAGACGTTGTCGTCCCTCTTGGACACAAGATGGAAGGTCTCACGGATAATCTGCTGCTGCAGATCCTCTGCCTGGAGGGCAACAAAAGTTCAATCAACAATTGAATGATGAATCTACCGTCTGGTAGGTGTAGCTCCTCAATATGTGACAAACTCTTATTGGGAAGCTATAGGGCAGGTAGGTTAGTATTCAATTGATAACGCCTAGCAAAGTAAACAAAAGCAAAGTAGCTTATGTGTAATATTTTGGGCCTTGGGTTTCAGTTTTCATTGACTTAGGTTTCCCACAGCAGTAATTGGGGTCCAGAGACTCTAAAAATCATTGACGGGGTCCCAAGGAAATAAATAATTATAGCTTTGTTACTGTGTCTGCCAGTTAGCACAATTGGGTATGATGATCAGACATTTTTACTGTGATGTTTTAATTATGATGTTTTGGGATGCGTGCGCAATTTGGTTTCGGAAGTCTCCAGGGACAGTGTCTGGATGAAACCACACAATGTCTGACAACATGTCCGTGCAAGCGCTTTCATCCAGACTGTCCCTGGAATCTCTCCACAAAAGATGCATGCACATGCACAGATTAGTTTCGGAAGTAGAGTCAAAGGTAGTTTTGCCTACAAGACGACGTTGATGAAAAAAGGGTCTATATGTTCGACTAGTCAAGGGATGCCCAAACTAGGGCCCAGTGGGCCAAATCTGCCCATCCACAACATTCTTTTTGGGCCTAACACGGGTTCCAGTGAGTGATAAGATTATGTTCCGTCTATTTTTATTACATTAGAGAGATTTTTAAAGAACTTGCTTATTACAAGGCATTAACAGAGCCAAACACACCCTGAACTATTTATTGGTAATACATGGCGCTGCACACACCTAGATAAATGCATGTAGTGAGAAACTTATTCTAAGTTCTAATTATTTGGCCTGCAGCCCACCATCCATTTTCCATTTCAGTCCTTAGCCCTTCAAAAAGTTTGGGCACCTATACATAAACGTTAAACCCTATATTTCACAGTAGGGAGATAATAGCATTCTGTGCCAGGGAAAACAGATAAGGCTGCACACAGCCAAATGCTTGTGTATGTGTGGGCCGATACTAAAATGACTATCTAATGTTATCTGGGTGTCTGACTTCAACTCAATGTACTTCGACAGGTCACAGAATACTCAGACTTAACATTTCTTTCATGTCACAAAACACAGTAAATAAGACAGCAAGCTACGAATCGTAGGTTATCTCTGCCTCTCTGGATGACAACAATCAAGTTATCCAGCTTGCTAGCGAAGGGGAACAGTGCAAGCATTTGGAACATCTTTTATTTCCTTGCTCGTTGCAGAGTTGTGAACTAGCGTAAGCACCTCTTCAAATCACCTCTATCTATTTTCCCTCAGCCAAATGATCCCAACATTAAGGCCTTGAGTTAGCTAGTTTATCTAAACAGCTTGTTAAATATTATCTCAAATGAATTGACAAAGAACTGAGGCGACGACCATAACGCCATGGTAAAGTGAGAGAACATTAATTGCGCAAAACCCGCTGGTATTTTATTTGTAATTTCAAGTCAAAATACTAACGCTTGTTATTGGTTAAACATATATCACTGGTGATAGGGGATTAAGAGTAACGAACGTTAGCTAGGGTTAGCCAAGTTATCGAGCTGCTAGCTTAGTGGGCTAAGCTAATGATCGTCATACCAACATACTTACAAAATATTGGTAGAATCTGATAAGCCGCGGCTTTCCGTGATTGTTAAATATTAGAATTGCTTTAATCATTTTTAAATTACAATGTTGTCAAATCACAATAAAACTACTCTAGCTAACGTAACGTTATCTGACACAAGCTTGCTTAGCACTAACAATTGACTTATCTGACAGCTGGCGGAAGTACCGTATTATTTCGTTGTTTCTCTTCTTCCTCCTTTAAATATTTCTGGCAGATTAGACGTCTCACGGCGTATTACTGCCACCCACCGGTTAATATAAAAACAAACTGCACTTAGTCTGTGCTAAAAGAAATCAAATATTTTCAGTTAATTAAGTGGGCTTGACAAAGCCAACTTACTGATATTGTAAGTGACTTTTTGTCACTGCTACTCCTCCTACAGCTTTGCAGCTACCCGTTTCAAAATTGCTGGGCATCTTCAGGGTATGCCACTGGGGATTGCTTGTGCTTTTTGTATGGATAGCTCACTTCTATCATTTCGTTCACTTGTTTTTTCATCCTTTTTTCCCTCAGACTTATAAAGGGGTGTGGCTATTATCAACTTGTATCATACTTGTATTAAGCCTGTATTCTCTGCTGTGTGATTTTGTCCCAGAAATGTTGAAACAATGACCACTGTTAATAGGTTTCACTATATAGAAGGCATGTAAAAATGTTTACAGCTCAAAAAACATGATCTAGTGTGTACTTACTTTTTAACAAATGTAAATCCCCACTGGCATGTATCCAGGTCCAGCATTCCTAGTCTTGTTTTTATTTATTTTTTTATTTCACTAATTATATGTTATAGTGTACATATGTGATCAAATTTCTATGTAACAGAGTTGACAGATTTTAATGTTAGTGCATGGATTTATTTATATTTGTTTTAATAATTCTAACAGGCTTAAGCTCGAAATGTACCTCAAATCATGGAATGATCCAACTATTGCTGTTCCCTAACATCTTTCATCCTTTCTTCCATGTTCCATCACTTCTTTCTCCCTCCCAGTCATGTTCAGCAACCTCCTCCTCTTCATTGATCAAACATAATATTGAAGGCTTCCCAATAATAATAATAATGTAAAGTCAATTGTTCAATCATCCCATCCTAAATCTTGTGATGACTACATCCTCCTTTCTGTTTCTGCCAAAACCATTATTTTGTATAGGTCTCTCTTCTCTTTTTCTATGATTAGCCTAGATTGTTAGATTTTTTTTGGTTTCCTCATTTCCTTTGATCTCCACATGGGCTGATGGCGCCCAAGTAAATGTTTGGACTCTGACTCACACCTCATATGTCTTGACAACTATGTGAATTGAACAACTCTGAACTTTTAAGTACTGAGCTTGAATCTGAATTCTTCTACTTCTATTAATCTAAATAAATTACAACTTGGTCTAATTACTTCTTCAATCCATTGCAAAGCCATCAACACTGTAAGCAACTCCACTGTATATCGGGGCTGAAAGATATGGAAAAAAATATCACATTTCAATTCTTTTGACAGATATTGTAATCTCTTTTTTGATTTCTTTTAATGTCATTTTGATTTTCATTGAAAAAAGTATTAAGTATTAATGATGATTTGTTTTTGTGGATTTGAAATAAAGTGTTTGTGTGTGTGTGTGTGTGTGTGTGTGTGTGTGTGTGTGGGTGGGGGTTCCTGCCATCAGTCAAAGGGGAAAATAGGGGGAAATTAATGCAGTATACATCATAAGTCCTAGATCTTTCTGTTTCAAATGTAACACACCTCCCTCCCATTTCAACTTCCTAAGCACTCCCCTTTGCACATTTGCTTTCAACAGTGGAATCTGAAAACCAGCGCAGTAAAACTTGAATTTGTCCTGGCCTGCAGGTCAGTGAATACTTTTAATTAACATTTTTATAGAAATAACATCTATCTTGGAGTGTAATGCCTTATTAGATAAGCAAACTGATTTAAAGGGGCACTTCACCCAAAATTCAAAAAAGCTTATTTTTCCTCGGAATGCTATCTATCCATTCAGATAGTTTTGGTGTGATTTGCCTAGTTTTGGACATATTTGCTGTAGAGTTGTCTGCTGTCACTTCAATACAATGGAACTGAATGGCACTCGGTTTGTGGTGCTCAAAAGCAGTGTCTCTTTCCAGAAATCATGACCCGATTACTCAAGATAAACCACAGACCTTGTTGTGAGCAGTTTCATGGACAGTAGGAACTATTTTCTGCCATAGTACACCCGCCATACATTAATAAAGTGCCATTCAGCTTTATTGTATTGGAGTGACAGCAGACATCTCCAAAACTAGGATAATCACACCAAATTTATCTGGATGGATAGATAGCACTCCGGCTATGGGGGGAAAATGTTTTTTGTTTGTTTGTTTGTTTGTTTTTGGGTGAACTGTCCCTTTAAAGGGTAACCCAAGACTTAAACATCTGTGAGTTACCTGCATACGAACACAGCTTTCACCTTCAGTGTTGCAGGCAAAAAATCTGTCCTACCAATGTGTGTTGTGTAACTGTAAAAATTGTGGCATCCATTGAAAGAGCTTGCATAATACCAGAAAGACTATTAAAGGACCAGTATGTATTGTTTAGGTGGATCTATTGGCAGAAATGGAATATAATATTCATAATTATGTTTTCATTAGTGTATAATATATTCACAATATTAATTTTGTTAGTAGCTGAGCAACTAGAAACGACATTAGGAAACCAATGGTCAAAACAACATACAGAATACACTATTGGAATTATATACTCATGATTACCTGATTCAATGCCGTAGTATTCCAACAATGAGAGCAGTTGGTTGCCATCTGCAACCTCACCACTAGATGCTGCTAAATAATACACACTGGTCCTTTAAAATAATCCATCCACTGTGAATATTACTGGCCTACAGTGACCTCTACAGATAGGCATGCTAGTTGCCTCCTGAAGAATCTGACAGTGACAGCAGCATTAGGAACACACCACCCAGTTTAGGAATTCATACATCTTATACTTATACAATACTTGAGCCCAAGACACCCCTATCAGTATTTATAAGAGAGATAAAGATAAAGATTACTTTATTTGTCAATTACACAAGGCAACTGAAATGTGTTCTCTGCATTTGACCCATCCTAAGGAGCAGTGGGCAGTCACAGTGCGGCGCCCGGGGACCATCTCCAGTTGTAATGCCAGTACCTCTGGTCAAGGGCGATGGCAAGAGTATACACACACACACAACAACCTAACATACATGTCTTTATTATGGTGTGGGGGAAACCGGAGGACCCGGAGGAAACCCACGCAAACACGGGGAGGACATGCAAACTCCACACAGAAAGGCCCCCCACCGGGGTTTGAACCCAGGACCTTCTCTCTGTGAGGCAACAGTGCTAACCGCCCTATGTATTCTCTCTCTCCTTTTCTCTCTGCCCAACCCCTACACCTCCGTTCCTCTCCTCCTCCTCCTCCTCCAGACGCTCACGCAACTCCTACACCCAGCATAGAGATTATATTATATTATATTA
>OMKL01061153.1:0-10512 GCA_900302295.1 Parasudis fraserbrunneri | reverse complement strand
TCTGTGTGTCTGTGTGTGTGTGTGTGTGTGTGTGTGTGTGTGTGTGTGTGTGTGTGTGTGTGTGTGTGTGTGTGTGTGTGTGTGTGTGTGTGTGTGTGTGTGTGCTTATTTGAGTGAACATTTTTGTTTCTGTTTAATAGCCTTATTCCTTAAATTTTTTTTATTTACTACAAAATATGCAGTGTTAAAGTTGCTGCGGTGGGTATGTGTTACTTTGGTGTACGAGGTCACAACTGTAGCCCCTACTCAGCTCAACACAACTCAGCTTCAACCAGATGAGACCAGGAGTGATGACAGAGCCATTGTAACCCTAAAAGAATAGCAGGCAAACCTTAAAAACCACGCAAACTTTAGCAAACAAAAGTTACCTTTCATTTACTATGGTTGGCTAATAACATAAATTGCCTGGTTAAAGCTGTTTCAACAAGCACATGTTCCATACTAGTCGATTCTTAAAGGGACTAGACTACCCCTGCCACATATAGAAACACACACACACACACACACAGGGGTGAAAGGTCAGGGTCAGAGGTGAGGGGTGTGTGGGCCGGGGGATTAAAGGAGAAAGGGAGGGGATTCCTTGCTGCTGAAAAAGCCCACCCTGTCTGTCCTGCCCGACTCCAGCTTACTTCAGCAGTTATTATGCGGCTTAGTTACAGGAGAGGGGATTGCAGTCATTCCTTGGCTGCAGGGGGAGGGACATTAGCAGGGGTTTGATTGACACACGCAGAGAGAAAGGCAAACAGACAAGAGCACTATTGAACAGAGAGAGTCGGCGCAAGTGGCAGTTTGGATGGAGCACGTTAGTGAATGTGTGCATGTCACTACTGTCATGCGCCGGGTGTCTGAGTCACCGAGCAAGGTTACGTCATAACGCCTGGCAGCAGCGACTGACGTATCGACTCTGACACTGTCACATGTAAGAGAACTTAGTGTGGTTGTAGAGTTGAGGCTCAATTCACTTAGCTGAAGTTCAAACTTCAAATGTTTTTCAGCTTACAAAGGTGATTCTATATTTAAAGGTGAAAGTCTATTCCATAAGAAGTGAACCGACAATAATTGTGGAAGATCGATATGCGGTATTTCTTGGTTCTAGACTAGAATTATAAAAAGAGGATGGGACGCAGCCCCAACTATTCTCATGGAAGAAATAAAACACTGAGACAGCGGAAGCGACTTCTTAAAACACGATCCGTCTCCCAGGGGTAAAGGGGATGCCATTTTTGAAAGTTTCTCTGACAACACCTCTTTATCCTCCTCTTAGGATTATAGGACCCAGAATGCCCTAGAACAGAATGGATAGCTGTATTAGCTGTAATGGCGTGTTCAGACTACCAACTCCCAACGCTACAAACTGGCCAGGCCAGCTACGCTGCCACTGAGTCGCCCCTCAAGTGTTGCTTGAGATTTCCTGTGGACTATACTCTGTAATCAATGTTGTCATGGGATTGTTTACCGTAAAATAATGGCCATAACATGAATTATGTTTAACATTAAACACATTTCTATCCAGATTTTTTTTTCTCGTTGTGATAATAGATAATTTTACAGTCAAATGTAACTTAAATGTAGCTCCAAAAATGACAGCCATCTGCTAGCTTAATTTATATGGCAATGATATTTAAACTGAGTTTTTGTTGAAAAGTACAGGAATCTGGCTGTTCTCCTCTATTTTTGAAACGTTTCAGCAGAAACATAATTTTCTCTCTTTTGATTAATTGATGTTTCTCAGCGTAATTTGAGTGTGAGAGGAGCTCAGCTCAATTTCAGTTTGAAACCACGCTTGTCCATCATGCTAGGATCTGTAGCCTTACGCGGCTGCCATGGAGCGATGCGTTGGGTGCAGTGTGTATCTTCATGTCGCGGACTTGGATCGAAAATGTATGATCTCCTGTCGCTTCGTGGCTTGCGGTGAGAATGTCCAGTAAGAGCACAATTTATTTTTACTTACCATACGAAATATTGTCAGTGGTGTGTATTGGTGTTAGCCTAAATTAAGATGTTTCCATGATGTTGTTGACTATGTCTCTGTCTTGTGATTGTGAGAATAATTACACCCTTGCATGAAGCGATGGATAGGTTGACAGTCCGCCAAGGACCTGCACTATTGAATTCTTTTTTTAAATTGGTCAAAGATCAATGGCAGAGATCAAGGTCAAAGTTTGTTTGTTTCTTTCTATTACTACTTTCCAGTACTAACTTTTCAGGTAGATCTCATAAGTAAGATCGAATTTTGAGAGCTGAACATTCTACTGATGATGTAACAGTGGATGCTGGTTACTGAGTGCCATTCGAGTTTAGGTATTGATATTGTCTGAATAACGTTAAGAGTTATTGATACATGCCAGTGATGCATAGAGGCTGATTGTCTAATCCATTGATTGATTGCTTATGTAACTTATGTTCCTCTGTGTGTGTTTCTTTCAGTGAGAGCGAAAATGTGTGTGTGTGTGTGTGTGTGTTATCCACTAAATGTCTCATTTGCATAATTACCATGGCATAATTGTCTGTGGCATGTCCCTCCCTTCTACTTTCTGAAATCCTCTTTCATTTTCCCCCGCTTTTTAAATGTGTAACAGGACTTAAGTTCCCCTATAATTTTTGGTGTGAATGTTCTAAATAAAGGTTGGGACACCAAATATCTTTGTGTTCCAAACCACCTTGAGTAATAAACCTATCATTATGTGATAGGCCACTCCCACATGCACCCATGACAAACAAACGCAATGTTTAGTCTATTACTTGTTGGACACCAAGTATCAAAGTTTAAGAGATACACATTTTTACATTAACTTAAATTTTTTCCCCCACATTACAAAATGAAATCCTATCTGCCCTTATCTCAGGGGTCCAATAGTAAAAATCCCATTTGCTACAGAAACAAATCCTCGGTGTCATATCTCAACTTTACTATCCTATCTTATCTTGATTTTAGGACACCCTAACTGCTTCAGGGAAATGTACGTCACAACTCACAATGCCTGTTGTCAGGTGTTACCAAAAACAGAAGTTGTTTCTGACCAAAGACTGAAGGGCAAAGTCCACAGTTTTTATGCTTCAGTAAAGTTGATAGCCATGTTGACAAGTCATCTGTTGACTAAATTCTACAGTGTTGCATGCGGCCATTTTAGACACAATTTGATTGATTGAAACATTTGAAGCAATTTGTTGCTGTAGTGACTATTTATTTATAGCCCTTGGTTAACTGGCTAGCTAGCGTTAGCTATAAAATACAACTCTTTTTGCAAGAGATACACATGAAAATAAACTTTTCTGTTGTGGTATTATGTTGGTGTCTAACTTCCTAAGTAACATTGGCAAAGTTTGCCTGTTCAGTAGCAGGTTTATTATGATAGCTGAGCGGTGGCTAGCTTCGAGGTGCAGGTTATGATCAAACTGTTTAGAATTTTGAGAACTAAATATTCTAATGATGATGTGCGACCGAGTTCTAGAATTCCAAAATAGGTCAGGGCAGATTAGCTGCAACTACGTCCCAGCTTGCTACTACATATCTGGGCCACAGATTATGTCATATAATTTCCCTATGCACTTGCTTGTAAGTAAACGTTCTCTTTTTTCCACCTTCACCGGTTCACTAAAATATGCTTCTGACAACATTTTAGACGATCAGTAGGATAAGCAATTGCTGGATCTTAATACATATTTGATCTGCAATGCCTAGTATGACAGTTTGATCAGAATTTTGTGAGCAGGCAGCCCCACAGTTCCGAGTTCGGCGTGGGAAAAACACGATGGCTTGCTCGTAAACGTTATCTTTTTCCACCAAACTGTTTCTGACAAAGGAGTATAATATGGGACCTTTAAAATTGTCCTGTTGAACAGATTTTCAAAAAGGCCAACTCAGGTCCCTCAACCACTTTGAAATTTCATCCTGGTTTAGGTCAATCAGTTTGAGTGAAGTGTTGAGTACTGAAATTTGTTTTATTCATTTGGAGTGGGGCCCAATTAACGTGTTGCCAGAGTGCATGTAAACAGACAGTGTCATGTGTTAGCATTGTGAGTCAAGTCAGCTCAGATGAGGCTGACACTCTGATATAGCAGAGGCTGCCATTGGATAATCTCTGTTTGATTCATCAGTCAATTTAAGTCTGAGCACAACGTCTGGTATCGTTCATGACAGCTGTGTGTGTGTGTGTGTACAATTATACAACCTGTTGTTCCTGTTAACAGTTCTGTGTTGCTGACGGCTTTGCCAATGTCAGAGTAACGCCTAGCTACTTGCCTCACAATCACTCTGCTAGACAATACAAACCTGAATCAAGGCAAAGGGCGATTGTCTACATAAAGGTATTAAGCCACTACCATTGGCACTCCCTTCCCCTCCCTGTATCCAGCCATTTAATTGTAGAGTTTCTTCCTGTGAGTTTGGTCAGCCTCCTGAATGTTGACATTGGCTTGTTTCGCAAGTACTGCCTTCTCCTGATAACTTGATGAAAAACAAGGCCACTAAATGTGCGTAAATGATCATGTCAATATTTGCTGCCCCTCAAAGTCTGTATTGAAAGAGAATCATGGTATGGAATTGTGTATAAAAACTGTAAAAGCTGCTTGAAAACGTTTTTGACGCTAATATATGAGTTATTGTGTGAGGGGGAAGCATAGGCTGAAGTGCCTGAAGACATTTCTAAAATAATATGTGCATAACCATGTGCACATTTTGTCTCCTATAGAGGTCACATTGAGTGTATTTAAAGTATATAATGAAATGATGGTATGTAGGCTAATAAGCTGTGAGACTGAAGACAGGAAGAGGAGCCTTGTTTGAAGTTCTACGGAGAGTTTTCTACTGATAACAAACGGACACCTGGAAAGGAAGAGAAGAGAGCCTGAATGTACATATTGTTTAGAGAAGTAGAGGTCTTGTGTACTTCAAAGGAAATGCTGCTGTTATTGAGGTATTTGTTCATCTCGATCATTTCTCCTCTACTTCAGATCCACTCAAACTGTTGAAGATATTTAATTCACTCATACTATCTTCTACTTTTCGTCAGATCTTGTTCAGTTTGAAAGTAAAGTTACATTTAACATCCCACTCACAGACATCCTTGTCAATCCCAAGCAAAGCCATCAAAAGTTAGTTAGTTAGTTAGAACCTTTATTTAACCAGGCAAGTTGGCTAAGAACACATTCTTATTTACAGCAACGGCCTGGGGAGTAGTTGCAGGGGGAGGGAGGTTACCATTGATATCAGCCAATTAAGGGGGAGGGATGATTAGGTGGCCTTGATGTCAGAGACCTGATTGGGAATTTGGCCAGGAACATCAGGGAACCCCCTACTCTGCGATAGACGCCCTGGGTTCTTTAATGACCGAATTCAGACGGGACCGCAGTTTAACATCTCATCCGAAGGAAACAACATGGGCAGTGTTCAAGTTATTAATAGAAGTAGCTTCCTTGTTCCTTTCAGGCAATAACTTTATAACTAGCCATGAGTATTCAGAAAAGTAGTGTTTGAAGAAATGCATGCCGCAGGAACAATCTAGCTTGCAATGAAATTGACGGCTGTAAACTTTTATTTCACACATAGATATCTGCTGACACTCATCATCACCATCATCTGACCTCCTAGAGAACATTTACTCTGTCAATCATTGAGATACCGGACTGTTTGAAAATAAGACTATTTTTCTATCTCATTTTGCCCTCAGTTTGCATTTTTAGGTGGGCACAATTAATTTAAGATGCAAAGTCCAAGTTTAAACTATGAACCAGAGAATCACCTTGAGAGCACATTTGGGGCCTAAATGATATCCAGCAGAGAAACTGAAATTCGGTTATGATCAAATATAAACAAGGCCAGCCCAGCCATAAAAGACACAGCAGTACTACAAACAGTCCACTATTCTGTGAAGAGTATATGCAGTCAGCAGAGTAGGAAGTCCTTGATGTGTGTGTTCGTGTGTGTGTTAGTGTGTGTGGAGGGGTTAAAAAGATTGGTATTGGAGCCAATCACTGCATATTTTAATTGATCGTATTGGCTATGTTAAGACTGATCAAATTCCGATCCTTTTTTGCTAAAAATAAATGAAAACCATTAAGGGGATGCAGAGCTATTCAATTGCCAAACATCTTACCTACATTGGATTGGTTTTTACTAACTTTAATGTACTTGGAAGTGTGCACTGTGCAGTTGTATTATACAAAGTAGGAAATACAAATATTGGATCAGGACTCGGTATCGGCAGATACTCAATATAGAATATTTTATAATGTATTTTATTGGTGCTTTGAGCGACACAAACCAAGTGCCATTCAGCTCCATTGTATTGGAGTGACAGCAGATATCTCTATGGTAGATATCTCCAAAACTAGGCGAATCACGCCTAAATGATCTGGATGGATAGATAGCACTCCGGGTAAGGGGGAAAATATGTTTTTGAATTTTGGGAATGCCTTTTTTCCACTTAGACAAGTGTCTATGCATGCACCATGTGGTGGCATTTCTCCTGTTACTTTGAATAAAGAAACAATTTTCCACAAAGGTCAAGAGTACAGAAATGTAAAAGTTTTTTCCAGTACCGGGAAAATAATCTGAATGTTCACACAGAGCAGTCAGCAATGTTCTCGAAGTACATTCATTATTGATACAGTTTATATGAGTAAAAAATAGGCGTGGAAATTCCTTAAGGCACTATCATTGGTTTGAAATATAAGTGTAGTCTTCATTTATGGCAAAACATATTAATTTTGCCCAGAGACCGTGAGCGTATCCTTTCAAAGTATTTTTCACAGATCTTGAGTAAAAAAGGATCTAGGTAGTTTGGCAGTTTTAATGCAGGAATAACTTATGTTCTCATTAACAGAAGTACAGAAAAACTATTTAGAGCTTTTGCATGAACTCACTGTAAGAGACGTTTAAGAAACATAAAATCTTTCACCTCAGCCATCCAGGAATTTCCTTTCCAGAGTCCTTAGTAACCATGGCAACCACTCACTGCGATTTCCAGCCCTTTAGCAGAGATCGTCATTAATTTTAAACATCTTTAAAACTCACATTTCACCTCAAGATGCAGTAAATTATAATTATACTAAACATGAAAGCACATCACATTTAATTATTTTCACAGAATATGTTTATTTCGAAGTAAGTAGTTTCGTCATTGCTGCCATCTTTAGTGTTGCGGATTCAAAACTACCACAGTGATCTGTCTCATTATATAGACAGTAGTCTTTGGATGTGATGGAGGAGTGCACTGCAGAATGCACAGTGCAGAGTATAAATTGGGATATTTTAACTAAATATGCCACAAGACCTAGTATTGCCTTTTTATGTGTATTTCCCCCAAAATAAGTTCCTTATTTTAACCAACGTTTTTTTCATTGAAATTGGCAACATCTCCAAATTTCCCAAGCTTAACCATGCCATGCCATGGCAATCTCCGGAAAGTTTCAGGAAATTTACCGGAAAGTTTCCGACCCTTTGCAACCCTACTTGTGTGTATGTATTCGTTCTCTATTATAGCAGGTACAGACAGTCCCTCCTGCTGATACTGTATATCTTACATGTTAAGTCAATGTCCAAATCAATGTTCAGTGTTAGTCAATGTTCAAATCAATCCTGAACCTCCAGCAGCCTGTGTCAAGCCTGTGTTTGTGTGAGGCCCCTCCTGAACGAACCGTCAGACGGACGGTAAGTAACTGAAGGAATTAGAGGTCAGTCGAGTCTCCCGGAGTCCCAGACAAGGGCAACAGTAGCAACAGACTGTTCTGCCAGAGGTCAGGTCTGATTAACTGGGCGTGACAACAGGATCAACAGGCCTCCAATCCGTCTACACAACCCTGACCCCTGACCCTGACCTTTGGCCCCGACTTCAACCGTCAGGCGTCAATCACACTGACGAGCCAAAGTGGGAAAGTGCACTAGTTTCTATGGAGTGAAAACACACCCTCTCAAAAGCATTGGGAGCATTGCAGTGGACAACGGACATCGTCTGAGGTTGAACCTGGTTCAGCATCCGTGTCCAAACACGCCCCACTTTGACTAGGCCAACTGTGGTAGCATAGCGACAGTTCCATAGTTACCACAGGCTGTTTGAAAGCTAGCGCTCTGGAGCAGTTTGCCTTGTGGTTTCAAAGCATCCAGTATGATTGCCTCTTAACACTAACACTGCATCCTTAATCCTCAACTGAGGCAAACATGGCCGTTAGCCACTGTCAATATTGAGGCTATATTTCAGAGGTAGCAATGTCTTCATACCAGAAATGATGCTGAAGAGTAAAACAGAAAAACTGACACAGTAAATGGAGATGGTAGAGGAGCAAGAAACTTGGCCTAAAGAGGAGGGATGGCATGAGAGGAGGAAAGGTGCTGAGGTCACAGAGGAGGCAGAGAGGAGACAGCCAGCGACGAAGAAAAGACAGAGGGAGGGGCAAGGGTAGAGAGAGAATATGTGTGTGTGTGTGAGAGAGAGCGAGAGAGAGAGAGATGGTCAGAGGGTATAGTTGGCCTTCATGCTGTCTTGCACTAATTTGTCGTTGCATGTAGGGTTCTACAGAGCTTTCTGACCACGCATGACCTCTAATGAAGTCAATGAGCTGTTTGTGTGTGCACACGTGTGTGTATACATTTATATGTGTGTTTGTGCATGTTGATGCCTGCGTGTGTGTGTGTGTCTGAGTGAGTGAGCAGGAATGAAGCATTGGACCTTGGACTAGAATGACTGAGGGGTTCCATTTAATGAGGAAACATTGGTTTATCTCAGGGGTAGCAGCATGGACCAGCCTAAAGCTTAGGAAGCAGCAGGAACTTGCCCGGCAGAAAGACATCCACTGATATTATTGGCTTAGTTGTATTGTAGTTGTATTTTACATTCTTGTAAGAGGCTGTTGCACTGTGGTAGAGATGAGTTAACTAAATTATACATTACAAGCAATGAAATGCTGCGTAAAATGAATTTTGCAACAGCGATGATCATGTATTGCCCAAGTTGTACGAGCCGAGTAGGATTTAAACAGGGATGTCCACAACTCCAGATTCTTGTGTTATTCTGTTCTGTTGTTATTACTACAAACGAATTGTCAATCATTCAGTGTTTGTCGACTTTTATCAGTTAGCTTGGTACTATTGGTGTTAGTAGGCATGAGCATAGTGTTGTGCATATAGCGGAAGGTTGGCAACAAAAGTTATATTGAAAGCTTTTTTAATTTCTTTACTGCAAACAATATTTTTACAGTCCAGGTAAAAAAAGACAAGTTTGAAAGTCAATTATGAAATGCTTATGAATCAAATAATCGATTATTCTTACACATCACTAGATTTAGTCCATCTGAATGCTTATGGGAGTTTAGCTCATATCAGTTCAGTATGGTTTAAAGATATCAAGAGGTAATAATCGATGACAAATGACTTTGTGCTTCCTCTTGGCAGGATAAAACCTAGTCTCTTTCTGAGAAGCGCTTGTCAAAGATCTTGATTGGGTTCCCAGCCTGCCCTTTCACGCCTTCCTTCCCGTTGTTGGCTGTGTAATCAGTAGACTCTTAATTTCCCAGTGAGAAGGACCTTCTTCCTCTTGCCTCATACAAGACAATACATCACAAACACACCCAGGTGCACAGATCTTGAACTGGACAACAAAAACACACCCTGAGCTGCATGTGATCAAACTACAGTTCACACACAGCCTTGTTTTCCATCCGTATTGGTCTTCAGTTGTCTATTTGAGAGTCTACGTTGGTATAATTATTATTACTGTCCTGTAATAATGAATGAATGCATGACTGCATGAAACACTGAATGAAACACACTAGGCATATTATATATCAACCCAGTCAATCATTAACAGATAGAAGGATAATGGGGTTAACTCACTCACAGTCCCAGTAGGGAACCTGCAATGCCTGTGATTATGACAGCATACTGATAAACATAATGTCAATAATGTCAGCAATATACAGTTTATCAGCATATCACAATACCAGCAATGGCGGGCGACCGTGGGAAAACAAAAAAGCTAACGCGCACATCAGTGGCACACACCGGAGTCGGGCTCAACTCACTTTCAATTCAACCATTTCAGGAAAAAGATTTTCCTTTAAATTTCCTTCGGGATGATAAGGTTGCCCTATCCAACCTACTGACTAATTTATGAGAATGAATGTTCTTTCGCAAGGAAATAACACGGGAATTTCTATCGAAATTTTGAATTGATTGAGTAGAAAAGTGAATTGAGCCGACCCTCAGTACACAGGTCTGTCTGAAGGAAATGACTGGATCAGGGGCATCCAGGCGGCTCGGAGGGCTAAGACGCCGTGGACCCACATGTAGCAGCAGGGGTTCTCATCCGGCTCTTGACCTTTGTTGCATGTTTCCTGTCAGTCTCCACTGTGTAGTGACTAATTAATTAATGCCATAAGAAATAATCTAATAAAAAAAAGAAGAGATTATTGGATTTCATTAGATTATCAGGGCCAATTCAATTGTGCAGGGCCACAACTTTTAAGAGGCTTGTGCATGTGTGTGTGTGTGTGCGTGTTTGTGTGTGTGTGTTGGGG
>OMKL01060897.1:0-11617 GCA_900302295.1 Parasudis fraserbrunneri | reverse complement strand
GTATGTAGGAATTCCTGTAGAGAGGTCAGTATGTATGTAGGAATTCCTGTAGAGGTCAGTATGTATGTAGGAATTCCTGTAAAGAGGTCAGTATGTATGTAGGAATTCCTGTAGAGAGGTCAGTATGTATGTATGTAGGAATTCCTGTAGAGAGGTCAGTATGTATGTAGGAATTCCTGTAGAGAGGTCAGTATGTATGTAGGAATTCCTGTAGAGAGGTCAGTATGTATGTAGGAATTCCTGTAGAGAGGTCAGTATGTATGTAGGAATTCCTGTAGAGAGGTCAATATGTATGCATGTAGGAATTCCTGTAGAGAGGTCAGTATGTATGTAGGAATTCCTGTAGAGAGGTCAGTATGTATGTAGGAATTCCTGTGCCGACACCGGTGTTTGTGCCTCTTATCACATATTCAATTATAATTGTTTTCATTAACTATTTCATCACTATTTTCATGTTCTTATGTGCAAACCATTGCAGTGTAGTGCTGTTGACAACTGCTCATTTAGGATGACAAAGTTATCTCATCTCTTCACAGGTTGATGAGGAATTAATATGAGGGTCGACAATAACATCGCCAATATACATGTAATACTTTTACAAAGGGATAACCTGCAAGGCAACACCTAAGCATTTAATTCAGCATGGTGTTAATCTGAGAGAATCAAGTGTACTAGTCCCAACAATGCCTCATCATCCTTCTAATATTAATAATACCCTTGACACATAACAGTGAAAATTCTCAGGGTTGATTCACAAATTAATATACTGCAATATGTTTACTAGCATACAGCTGCAATTTCCCATTAGGTCCCCCTCCGCCACACACCCCTTGGGAACTACAAACTCTGTTCAAATTAGCTGGAAAGCAGTCACTTCCTCATAGTTGACATTTGAGTCTACCTTTAGGGAGGTAAAATGCATTATTGATGTCAACTGAATGATGGGCAGAATTGATCATATCAAAACAACCCTAGTCAGTCTCTCGACTGGTCCTCTCTCAACTCATCCCTTCTAAACATCTCACAGCCTAACCGTGCAAACTTCAACCCAAATACCAACTAGGGATGGCTCAATACCACTTTATAATTTCCGATACTGATACCACTACCTTGAGTATCTGCCAATACCAATTCGATTTGTTAATTAACAAAAAATAAAATAAAAAAGGAGATTTGCAAAATTATCTAAATGCAATAAAACCAACCCAAGCATGATATTTTCATTCATTTTCAATATAAACATAAAGAAGCATCCACTAATGGGACCGTAAAGTGTCAAATAATAGCATTCATTGTAGCTATATCCAACAGTTAGCTTTGTTAAATAGTTGGCAAACAAGCTAACGTGGTTAGTGACTCAAGAGAACGCAGCTCGGCTGATACAGACAGGAAAGAGAGGGGAGAGACTGACTGGTACCTAAAACCTTCAACCAATCCAACAATTCTGCTCAGTTACTGCTATATAGGTTCATGTAATAAAAATCCCAAACTTTTGGCCAATATCTCAACAAGCTGAATCCATTCTGGGGAGAAAGCTGGGCATGTTTTCATTTGTCTCAATGATGTGCCGAGGACACGTTATGACAATTCGGTCATGGATCGGACCATTTGTAGCAGATACCGATCCATCAAATTTCGCTAGTATCAGCCTGACACTGATATTGGATCGGTGCATCCCTAATACCAACTATCATCCAATGAGTTTCAGGTTGCACTATACAATTATATGGCAGAGGCTACTTAACACTGGTCATAAACATCCAACCTTTTCTGCTAAGCAGTATGCCCAAGAAGCTATACATTTTTCTCACCATTGATTAGGAAGAAGAAGGCTCCAGTTTCATTGGCCACAGCTCTAGCAATCAGAGTCTTTCCTGTTCCCGGGGGTCCATATAGCAAGATACCACGTGGGGGCTGAAAAGAGAATTCATTTGAGAGAAGTTTGACAAACATGGCACAGAAGATGGGAATTATAAATCCCCAAAAAGATGCACAAATTTTAAGAATCAATGTCATGGAGAGATTCTTCAATTCAATGTAGATAAAATGGTACCTAACCTTCACGCCAATGGCCTTGAACAGTGCAGGGTGTCTTAGAGGGAGCTCCACCATCTCTTTGATCTGAGCTAGCTGCTTCCTCACTCCTCCAATGTCATCATAACCAACCTCGTTCAGAGACTCCTCCTCATCCTACAAATATCTGGTTTTAGAGAGAGCTGTACACAAATTAAATGTCAAATCACTGTGTGTATGTGTGTGTGTGTGTCACCCACCTCTCTCCTGATAGGCTCTCCCTCACAATGGATAACCGTATCCGGGGCAACGATGCAGTAGGGGGAAGGGTCCGTCTCCACCACCTTGAACTCGACAGCACGCATGCCCCCCCGAACCAAGAAGATATCACCTTCACACAAATAGAACAGCAGTGTATTTAGGCAACATGTCCACTGATAACATGTCTTCAGTGCTGGCTTATTTTTGTCATTGGTTTTAATTGAAACACTATTAAACTTCAGCAATATTAAAAATCAGCAATGAGAGCAGAGCATGTTTTTGGGCACTCAGGGTGCAGAGTGCTAGAAATTGAAAACATTTAAACTTTTAGCAAGAGTGCCGTGCTTCTGTTGGGTTTAACAGCAGCCCCAGCCTGTGCTCGGATTGGATTGGATTGGAAAAAGATGTTTCCTATAGACACACCAGTTTAGTCTTAATTAACATTTTGGGACCCATTTGATCAGCCGTTTGGCAATATTTGTCACGCAACTGAAAATAGATACTCACCCTTGCGGATGGGTCTGTAGGCCTCTAGGAAGTATGGCTTGAGGTATACCTCAAAAAGATTTCCAGTAATTCCCTCTACCGTGTCATCTATTGGGAGAACATGGATCCTCTTTCCATACTTCACATCAGGACAAGGCTGAATACTGAGGAGAGAGACAATACTCAATACCAATCATCTAAAAAGATTATGAGTAGTGAATGTGAACAAATGCCAACCTCCCATTTTATTTTCTAATTTAACTGTTAAGATAATCCCTACAATATCATTAAAATACAATGTGCTACTACTACTCAGTCCTTTTTGGCACTGATAACTGTCAGATTACGAGTACTTTAGCCTGGTAATGGGCCGATACTGGCATTGGTGCACCTCTTGTTATCACTGTATACTTCTTCTGCATTCCAAAGTTAACACAAGGCTGATCACAAAAAAGAAGAGAAGCGTGTGCATTTCCTACCTGATGACATCACCCAGTCGGACCCTCAGATTGTTGCGGACGACCCTGTTCATGCGGACCTTTTCGTCGGAACAGGTGTCATCAGAGAGCACAATGCACACTGTCTCCCTCCTCTTCTTCCCTTTCATCAGCACTGTGTCGCCACGGAAGAGCTGCAGCTCGTCCATCTTGGCCTGAAAATGCATTGAAAATGCGGATATCGTCAGCCGAAGCAGTAGTACAGTCTTAAGATTCCATTAAATAAATTTCACAGTAATCCCGAGAGACCATGTTCATTGTTCACATGATGCCAATTTAGGACAATGGTACATAAAGGTTTATTTATATAAAAAATAAAAAAATAAAAAAATAAAAATAAACTTACCTGAGAGAGGGAGACCACACTGTTGTCCTCATTGATGGATTCATCAACAATCAATCTATTAGGTCTGCTCTTCTGTTTCAGAATTGCAGTAGAAAGATCATCATTTTTGGATCTGTGAAAAACGAGATACAGGTCAGATAGGAATGGTTTCTATCCAAAAGTAAATGGTCTGGTTTGTGTTTCTCAGTAAACAGGCAGTAAACAATGTCTTTGTGTCCACTCATTGAGACGGCGTCAGATGAAAATGGCTTAGCTTATTTGGCGCAAGCATCCTCCACGATATTTCATATTTTGATTGGAGAGATTGACTAGTTAGTCACAGAGCCTACGCTTTCTAGAAAACTCGAGGAACTTGGCCGGGTTTCATAGTTTCCCTTTCATGTTGTGAAGCAGGCTAACGTTAGCCGTTTAGCTAGGCAGCTAGCAAGCCCTGATGACACAGCAAAAGGATTTTCTTTTTTTTTCAATTTTATTTTACGAACCCCGTGAGAAAATTAATGATAGTTTTGATTTTTAAGACATGTTGTTTGCTATAAGTCATTAAATCCAAAAATATAATAAGTCATCGTTTTAGCCAACCAAGTAACAGTTTTGCTAATGTCACTATGAATCCTTTCTAAATGTTTATCTGCTGGAATGACACACTGACTTAGAAAACCTCGCTAGCTACTATCGCTAGCATGCTAGGTTGGAGTGGCTTGACAGCTTCAGGTTGCTTTTCTCGCTAATTGACATCAGCTCATATGTTAGTTTACTCGACAAAACGCTAACTAGCCAACGTTAAAATGAAAGGTTAGTCTTTAACGTTAGCAGCTAGTTATAAATGTGTTTTCATTTCTGTAAAGGCCAACTTGAACCATGCCGGTGCGGCGGTTTTGGCCTTGGTTTAGCTGCTAATGCTACCTTGCTAGCATGGCAGCGTCGGTTGCGCTTTGTCAAGCCGCTGTCACTCACGCAGTTAGCTAGCTAGGTGGCAAGCAACCGCCGTGGTAGATGTTGGCACACTTAAACGGATATAAAAAGCTATTAACTGTTAATAGATTAGCGAGGTTCGTAATTATAGTCACAAACTGTACGTTAAAGTCTGAGGTTAAAGCTGACCTCATTAGCTCGCTTGCTAATGTGTTCGCCGACATGCTAGCAAGCTAACTTTGATTAACAAACGTAATGTTGGCCAAGCAAAGGACGTTCACATATAACTTAATCGTCAGTTTAGAAACCCGCATTTGATAAGGTTACAACACATTTATACTTACTCCCCTCCCGAAGCCATGGTCGTCCAACCGGATTAATATTTATAAATAAAAAAGTCTAGCTAAATGTTCGTGAAGCTGTGCTGATTCTTGCTTCACACCGTTCTTTCCTTGCTTTGACTCCAATGAACAGTTTGCTCACATCAAAAGCTGTAAAACGAAACACACGCCCACTACTATGAACTACCAATGAAATAACCTTTTGCTTGACGTATAGAATACTGTAGAACTTCGACCAGTTGAAAATAAGTGGGATGTCCTTATTTTCTTAAACTTTTCTTCTATTGGCCTATTAACATCCTTCATCAAACCACCACCCTCCATCAAACTATCATCCTCCAATTGAAGTGCACCGCGTTGATAATGAGGAATCGTGAAAACACGACATTTTTTTATTAAGCCAACAATTGGATGAGACAAAATAAATATTGCAAGTGTAATTAATATAAGTATTACAGAAAAAAATGGCTACTATTAGTGACAAATGCAGACAGTTTACAGTCAAAATAGTTATACTGCATGTTTTGTTTTAATTCCAAAAAGTGTTTAATAATCTTCCATACCTATCTGTTGTAACTTCCTTGACTGAGCAATATACTCATCTCTCTCCTCCAGGCCGACAATCGCACAAAAGCCAAGCGGCTATTCGTCCCAAAGCCCAATATTTTCCAATAAGATAATTTGTCCACATCCTAACAGTCCCCATCCACCTTGTGTTCAGTCTATCAGCCCATACAGGCAAAGCACAGTGGGTACATGGCTGAGTTGGTGTGGTGCAGAGTTCAACCCAAAAGCCTCTAGGAAGCTGATCCGGTGCAGTGAATGAGAGGGTTTTCTTCTCCTGGCCTAATGGACCCACTTCACTTTTACATCACCATATAAACACAACATTGCACCAGGGGGTCGAATTCAAGGTATTTACAGGGAAAAAATGTCTGGACATTGATGATGTTAATGTGGAAGTTCCCATCTAAAACAGTCCAGTGTCAGCCCCAGCAGCTGTTTACCTCTGCATCTGTGACTAAACCTTGGTAATATAGATTCCTTGGGTAAATCAAAACAGACACAGTAGTCAGTGAAGCCTCTGCATTTAAGCCTCTGCATTTAAGCCACTGAACTAACCTCTCTACTTCACATCTTCCACTATATGCAATGGTTAAGTAGCCCAACATCCGATTCCCTGACAGCTGACATTTTCGACCGATCACTGTTTTTAGTCATTGAACCATATAAACTTTGAATGTACCCGTTTCCATCCCCTGGTGCAAAGCTGTTTATATGGTGATGTCAAAGTGAAATAGGTCAATTAAGGCCTCTAGGTCTGCGCAAATTCCTTGATTCTGCAGTGCAGGACAGTGGGGTCCAGGGAAGGAAACGATTGGAGGTCCTGTAGGTACAGAGGCAGACCTCTGGAAAAGGAAAAACAGCTGTAGGTTAGATAGTATAAAATGATAAATTCTTACTTGCATCACTTTCTGTCTTTGTTTTAAATAAGACCACTTCACCATAAGCGCCTCATTTGAAATAATAAGGGACAGGTGAAATTACTATTAAGCACTTTTGTTTCCTCTTTCATTGACACAGGTGGCACAAAGGCAGTGAAGATAACAAACTCCAAATAAGGAGCTAAGACTTTGGAAATAAATATAGTCTCCTACTCTACTGAAGATTCAGTGCTAGAGCTCCAGGTCTTCTCCCAGCAGGCTGCTGCCTCACACCTCCTCCCAAGCCTCCACAGCACCTCACCAAGCCACAGCCCTGCGCTCACACACCCTGGAACAACACATACAGCATTCTGAAACACGTATACAAAGGACCATACAAGAAGAGATCCCAATTCTATCAGTGTGGAGGGTCGTGAGCTTGGAGATCTGGGTTTGATGTACCAGGTGACGTCTGCAGGCTGAGTTGGAGGTCCCTGAGTGCTTCTTTTAGTTGGTCTCTCTGAGTGAAGCTGATGCCCCTTCCAGCCAGTGACAGTCCCTTCAGCCTCTGGAGTGTACACAGGCCAGACCCCTGCCTGCCAGCCATGTCCACACAGAGAGTCTGGGATTGGAACCCTGCAGTTGGGCATCAATACGTCAACCTATGTACATGATCTATCAATAAAAAATACACACACATGGGAATATAATAGAATACTCAGGAACTATGTGTAAAACAGCATTTGATGGGTATGTAAAAAGGGCACACCCTCTCCAAAGACTCTTTGACACATCAAAAGCCTGAAAAATGACTCACCTTTCTTTTTAATGCACACTTTTACCAGGAGGTTGATACACCTGTAATATAGGACATGATTTTATATGTTTGCATACTACAGCAATAGAGAATGATTGAAAGACAATCCACAAGACATGTAGATCCATTTGACCTTGTGTAGTGAGTTACAGCTTGTTTCCAGTCTTTGAGGTGGGCTTGGCAGTGGGCCTGGAGGAGGTGTGCAGCTCCAGCCCAGAGCAACATCTCCAGCTTGTCCTTGTCTGAGCCTAGCCCATCTGGAGATCCAGGCCCATCCCCAGTCTCAGACTCACACCCTCCCAGCTCCTCTAGCAATAGTTTCTCTGGTAACAGCTCCAAAGTCAGGCTGATGACCTCATCACACAGCGCAGTGCAGTCAGACGGTCGCTGGGCCTTGAGCAAGGCATAGCCAGCCTCCAGGTACAGCTCAGGTAACCTGGGGCAGGTAGGGAGCCCAGCATGCACCTGAGACAAACACAGATCAGACAGCTGTCTATCAATATGGACAGACATTGCTCTGACTTTTAGATGGGTTTCTCCACAACATCATAATAGAGATGTGCGCACAATCTGGGAGGAGAAAGCTGAGATGGACACTGGACAAACAAGTAAAAATAGTTATTAAATCCATCTATGTATGTATCTATCTATCTATCTAAAGGCAATCAGCATAGTCTGTGCCACTTTAGTTTCCAGTAGAAAAGAAGTGCACCCATCTCGCAATGCAATGCTCCTAAAGTAATGCACTCTATTTTCATATTTCTCATTCATGCACCAACAAGATTTACAAACAAAATATTGCTCACATTGATTACAATTCTGCGTTAACTGTGACTTGCCAACACTATTTATGCGTGAGCATCTAACAATGTTGGTAAACAAGGAACCTGTCTAGGGAGGACTTGATAATACACCCACAGATAATATTTAATGAGAAATTCATTATACTCATTGATGCTTTAGTAATGCTTATGAATATGTAAGTCAGATAGAGTCTGAGGACTTACTGTATGCTGGTCATCTGACTGAAGAGCAGCAAGAAGGTCCAGGTAATGTTCCACGCCTTCTGACACCCTGGGGAAACACAATCCACCATAAATGGACAATAATTATTAAAGATGTCTTCTTCTATGTTTGACATCATTTGGTCCTCCTGGTCTACCATACCTTACAGTGCAATGTGACACAGTTTCCAGTTCAGTTGGCTAATGCCAAATTTAGCGTAGTGAGAAAATATAACACTTGTAAATATTTGCTGCAAGTAATATTATCTAACATTAGGTCTAATGCTTGGTAATGTTACAATCTTTGATAAAGTTAGGTTGCATTGATGGAACATTTGGTAACTATAATTAGCTATAATTTCTGGCAGCTAAGGTAGCACTGATGCTAATGCTAGCTAGCCAAGGGCAAAGGCAGATGCTTTGTTACACGTTTTACACTCTGGGGTTGACTAGGAATGACATTAAACATGAAGGGAGACATCTTTAATACCCCTGTCTATAACGATGATAGTGTGCACCACACGCACGCACGCACACACGCACTATTCAATGCAGACTGTGTTTTGCAATATTGAGTAAAGGCGATTGTAGTGTAGAGAACTGTGTAGAGAACTGGATAGACTGTGTTGCCTGCTGGCCATCTCACCTTCCATGGAGAACACTTGTCAAGGCCAGGCTGTGAAGTACACTGAGAGGGGCGGGGACTGAGAGCAGGCTGCTTAGAGATTGGCTGCGAAGCAGTAAGGAAGGACGGAGAAGAGTTCCAACTGAGAGAGAGTCTGTGCCAGATGGAAGCATAAGAGTCTGGAAGAAAAGAGAGTGTTTCAGTATGCAGGCCGTCAATAATATGTGTATATTTTTTTTAACTATGTGTGTGTGTTTGTGTGTGATACCCACTGAGTGCAGCAACCGAAGGGCCTGTATCTCAGCCTGTGTATTCCCCAAAGCTCTGTAGATCAGCGTGCTCTGGTGCAGAGCACACACACAGCAGGACTCTGTCTCTATTGCCTTCCTGTACTGCTGCAACGCCATCTGGGGCCGACCCTGAAACCAAATGCAATGGTGCATTCTCAATATTAGCAAAGACTGAAATGAAGAAGTATGTGAGTCAGTGCTACATGCTCAGTGTGTGTGTGTGTGTGTGTGTGAGGAAGAGACTTTGTGACTTTCTGTGTGTGTACCATGCGGGCAAGGCAGAGGCCTGAGAGGAGGTGTGTGTTTGCCAGTAGAGCTCTGGGGGCAGGCAGGGAGCAGCCTCTCTGAAGAACAGACAGAGCCTCTGAACTGTGACCCTCAGTCAGCCACTCTGCACCTAACAAAACAACAGAGGGAAGTAGTCTGTGGTTATGAACAGTGTCACAGCCACAAACAGACTGCTAGCAAATCATTCATTCAATCATTTATGAGGCACACTTTAAAGGAGAAAATTGGAAACTCTTTTCATGAGTGAGGTTCTGAGCCACACTACTGTATTACTGGTCACAACAGATGATGACTAATGCATATTTAAGCAGTTAAACAACTATATTAAATAAATAAATAAATAAAATAAAAAAAGCCCTGACTGGTGCAGACCTTGAGCAATAATAGTGCAGATCTGCAACAGGTCGCTCAGCTCCCTGGGGTCCAAAACCACTAGTCGCATTTCAGAGAGATTCCCTGCTGCCACACGCCTCCTCTCACCCTCCACTCCAGCAATTAGCACCTCGGACAGAGATGACAGTTCCTCCTACGTTGCACATGCAGCAAGAGAAGAGATAATATTTATACTATTAGTGACAGATTCCTTCAGGTGCTATCAATGATGCAGATGTACTGTATACTATAGAGCCTTTGTTTGAGGATTAGGATGTGTGCATTCAGCAGATCTGGATTACAACACAGCAGAACACCACTGAGAAACAGATTTTTTTCCCCCTCTATGACCCAATTCTTGATGAACAAATGTGTTTACATTCTAATCCACTTGATGCAAACGAAGGCTTGTTCTGTACAAAATCCTATTACAAGTCTGGAAATAAACTAGCAACATGTGAATAAATGACAGCATTGGCATCCTCAAGGTCCCATTGTCTTAGGGTTCATACGCACACACACGCACACACACGCATCGCACAGATGTAGCAAATCTCATACAGAACTAGTCCTCTCAAAAGAGTAGCAGTAGCAGTGCTGCACCGATGGCACACGGAGGACATGCCCAGCCTGAGTGCTGAGACACATGGACACACCTGCAGGGTCTGTATGGGTTCCAGCCTGCCGGCGGAAAGCCAGATAGCCCATTGCAGACAGAGCAGCCGTAGGGTGCAAAAATGAAGGTCCGCGTCTCCCGGGGATTTGAGAACCGCCCGCCAAAACACAGGCGGGTTCGAAGTGACCGATTCACTCCCTACTTGCTCCAGCACTAGTGGACAGGAGAGAGAGAGAGTGGGAGAGAAAGTTGATGATGAGGCAAAGAAGTAGAGGTGTTGGCACAATTTACACAATTCACTTGATATGTATATATATATATATATATATATATATAATTATATTATTAAACATCATCCTACTGTGTACCTCTCTCCAGGCATTGTGTGAGGAGCTGCTCTGCCTCTGAGAACCGAGACTGACTGAGGGAGAGCACACAGGCATTATACACCACTGTCAACTCCAGCTGGGGAGGGCATGCCACACGATGACCTGCGGGAGGGGAAGGAAGAGGAAGATGATACGTATTTTCTGACCTCACAAAAAAAAATTCTGTATGATGAATTTTCAAGATTCACCTTGCATTCTTCTTAATAGTTTGAGAATCTCCAAGGAACACCATTTCAGTCTGCTCTGGTCCTGGTCTCCATCATCATGTTGCTGTAAAAGGTGAAACTGAGTTAGGCGACGCATATTGTCAGGTTGCCATCAGTGTATAGAATTTGAGCAGACAAAGCTAACGTAGTGTTGACATCTAGCTAAAATGAGCTAACGTTAATCTTGCCAACGGTAACGTCAACTTGAACAGGGTTACTGGTAAGCCAACTCACCTTCCATTTGTTTACTATGTTGTTATTTTCTAGCAACCATCTCTCCGATAAACAAATGTCCATTGTTAGTTATTAGGTCACTGTAATTTGCTCTCTTCTATCAAGTGCTGTGTGTTGCTTGAACTTTCCCTCGCTGGTGTCAGGAAGACAGGAAGAAAACGTCATGATTTCATCGCGACTCTAGTGCCCCCTGTTGGCTAAAAGAATAATGTACACAATAGTAAACCACACTCATTCTCATCGTATGTGTCCAATAGATGGTGCTATTGTAATGGAATATTCTAGTACAAGTAGTGAGAAATGCTAAAGATTTGTATTTGTTTTCTTTATATAACTTAATCTGTAACCCCCCCCTCTCTCTCTCTCTCTCTCTCACACACACACACACACACACACAGAGAGAGCCATTTCTGCACACACACACTCACTCACTCACTCACTCACTCACTCACTCACTCACTCACTCACTCACTCACTCACTCACTCACTCACTCAC
>OMKL01060865.1:3370-16280 GCA_900302295.1 Parasudis fraserbrunneri | reverse complement strand
CCCCCATCTTTAATATTGAGGTGAAGGAACTGTTATGATCCAACACAGATCAAATCTCATATCAGATGACATATTAATATAGATCACTAGGTGCTGGGGTTAGGCTTATGTTTTATGTGTAGTTTAATAACATAACTGTAAGTTGATATGTTAATATAACTGGGTGGTGAGGATGGGCTTGTGTTTCTGTGTAGTTTAATAACATAACTTTGAGTTGATATGTTAATATGATTGGGCGGTGAGGGTAAGCTTGTGTTTCTGTGTAGCTCAATAATGGTGTGACTTTCTGATCAACCTGCACCATCTTGTTATTGATTAGTATAAGGCCATCAGGCTGTTTTGAATTTCAAATGTTCCTGAAATAAAATGAGAGAATTCACATACACTCACACACACACACACACACACACACACACACACACACACCTACTGTATATTGATCCAATCTATATTCAGCTCTGTTTATCCTCTCCAGCATAAAGCTAGTTTCATATGTTGATCTCTGTCAAATCAACAGTGTGAAACCCCCTTCTCCATGAAGCCAGGAAGCAGTAGCGGTGTAGTGGCTGTTACAAAGGTTGGTATGGTGACCGCCACCATCCAATCACATTTCAGTGGTAATTACACTGAAAGCTAGATACAGACTACTCTATATACCCAGAAAAGAGGGTGGGTATACTAGGGCTACTGCGATCATGAAAGTTACAATGATTATTGTCTGACAAATAATAACAATGACCGATTTAATTGGAATAGATGCGTATACTCCATGTACCTGCAGATGACCTCGACAGTACTAGTGGCGTTTAGACAACCAAAATATCCCCCAACGTGTTCTTCTTCTCTGAAACATTCGTCAACCTTCCCCTTTCGTGGATGGTAAATTATCAACACGGCCGAATCTGGCCTCTCGTCTGATGCCATTACCGGAAGCCATTCGTTTGACACTGCCTCAGGCAACAGTCAGACAGACAGATGGATGGATGGATGGATGGATGGATGGTCAGTGAATCGATACCAACGCCTGGCATGGCTTCCTATTCATAAGCTTCTGTCTATTTGACTCCATCTGAAATGAGCTCCTTCCTCTTGTCACCTAAATATGTCTAACCCCTCCCCTGGCAACCCGCTCTCTTAATCCAGGGCTGCCTGTTTCACTGTGTGTTTCATTCTCTCATCTTTGAAGAGAACCATAGTAGTGTAAAAGATGGAGAAAATGGGATTATTGGCTGGTTTATGGCTACCATAGTATTTACATAGTAGAGGAGGACTGATAGGTGTTGAATGTGCAACGTGATGTGACAGGTGTGTGATGAAAGGCCATATGACCAGAAATTTTAATGTGTAATAAAAATGACTATTTATTAGTGCTGTGTCTGTATGTCACAACAATAAATAATAAAATCAAACAGAAAATATCCCCATGAATCTAATAATCACCGGATTATTATGTGTTCAGTGACTACAATTATAGCTACGTGTAGTTAGACTAATTACAATACAAACCCATACTTTATGTGCATACATAATGTGAGCAGCGAAGTCACAACACACAAAATGAACATGATATCAATGCTGACAATGATTGCTGATGGTTGCTATCCATCACTATTCGCTACTAATCTGGGTGCTCTGCAGGCATTTTCAGGTACAACCAGTCCTGATAGCTCTCTATATTCAGGAGCTCAGTAATATCTTCAGGTAAAACCAGTCCTGATAGCTCTCTATATTCAGGAGCTCAGTAATATCTTCAGGTAAAACCAGTCCTGATAGCTTTCTATATTCAGGAGCTCAGTAATATCTTCAGGTAAAACCAGTCCTGATAGCTTTCTATATTCAGGAGCTCAGTAATATCTTCAGGTAAAACCAGTCCTGATAGCTTTCTGTATTCAGGAGCTCAGTAATATCTTCAGGTAAAACCAGTCCTGATAGCTTTCTATATTCAGGAGCTCAGTAATATCTTCAGGTAAAACCAGTCCTGATAGCTTTCTGTATTCAGGAGCTCAGTAATATCTTCAGGTAAAACCAGTCCTGATAGCTTTCTATATTCAGGAGCTCAGTAATATCTTCAGGTAAAACCAGTCCTGATAGCTTTCTATATTCAGGAGCTCAGTAATATCTTCAGGTACAACCAGTCCTGATAGCTTTCTGTATTCAGGAGCTCAGTAATATCTTGAGTATAGCTGAACTATTTCACACATGGAGGAGAAACGAGTCCAGAGGGGGCACCAGCATCACACTGTAATCGGACCCCAAGCCTGAACGTAGTATCCAGCCATGGAGAAGGCCTGTTTGAGTCACAGGCTAAGGGTTTCATTTTCTATTCACTGCTACAGAAATTGAAAGGCTTAAAATAGGACACAGAATAAGTGTTCGTGCCTGCGGACGTTTACATTGAAAGGCCACTGATTGGCACGTTGGAACACCTTAGGTTTAATGATGGAGCTCGTTTCTTGTTCCTTATGGGTGCCTGCCCTTTGTAGGCTACTGTGGTGAACCCTGATTGATTGCTTATAACTGCGTGTCAATTGCTTCCAATCACCATCAATCATCATCTCCCTTTCTTTGGTGAACGCTGACCTGTGGGCCGTGATCCCTTCTCTATAGGGCTGATTTACACAAGAATAAGACATCTATTTTTAAACTTATGCAAGCTAGACTAGATCTTTACATTAAAGGTCCCATATTATGGGAAATGGCTTTTGCCAAGTCTTGGTGTGGACTTAGCAGTCTGAACTGTTATTAAGGTGCTGTAAAAAGAAAAAAGCAACTGGTACAACTTGCTGTACTGTATTATTACTTTCAGATTAAACTGGCCATTCAGAACTGGCCCCACTATCTCTGTCAAACAGAGGAGGGCATGGAAGTTGATGGCAATATGTGATAATTGTGTCATAGAATTGGTATATAGTTTTGTTTTAGTTACTGTATTGGCCCAAATATAAGGCACAAGACGAAAATGACAGGTGAAAAAGTCATCTTGTATCTGCAGACTAGAGATTGAGAGGTTTCATGGGAAAGAAAGTACAAATTCTGAGCGATATTTAGCCCCTATAAGCTGGTATCTACGGATTCCTCATGATCTCTACTGTAGGTTCATATTATACCAGTGGCTTACTGCTACCTTGAAAACTGAGCCCACTATGGCCTCCAAAAGACAGTGTGTTTGTATTACTGGTGCATTCTGGTCAGATATAATTATTTGGTTTGGAGCATCAAAGCTGATCTGTTACCTTTGCAAAGGCACTTTGGATGAACATTCCCATTATGTTGCACATTCCAACCTCCTGTGTCTCATCAAGGTCTTTAGAGAAACATTTCCTTGATAACAATGTGGAATTTCAATGAGCGCTGGGACCAGAATTCTACTGACCAAGCATCCTACTGTAGGAGCTATCCACACAATGTATTATCTATTATATATGTAGGTACGGATATCCTAACATACTCCCAGTGGAGCAGGGTGTTTTAATGTTTTGTTTTTGTTTCTGCTTCTTTTTGTGGTAATGAAGATACATTTTTGACATAGTGAAAATTGTGTTCGTGTATATTTTTAGAGCGACACTTTAGAACTCTCTCTCTCTCACTCACTCACTCACTCTAACAATACTCATCTCCATGGCAATGTTATCATAAGGATATGGAAGCCATCTAAGTAGGGTGTACTGAAGGAAATGACCCACACTCCTGTGCAGAGCTGTCTCTATGTCTGTACGTCACAGTCTGCTAAACAGCTCTGCCCAAGCGCCTTCTAACTTTACCAAATCCGGACATCCGCGACCAAATTAGTTTGAAAGAAAATGCGGTTATAACTTTGAATTGGGGTGTATACAGAGTATCACAAATAACCTAAAATAAACCTAAAATTAAGCTTGTCTAAACATTTCTGAGTTATGCAGTGATGTAGTTATCAGAAAAGTAAACGGACTACCGTTTCCATGGACACAGTGAATAAACAAGGCTGCACAGATGCTGTGAAATTAAATTATTTAACTTTTTTCAACTAACTTTCGGTTCTAATTTATAAAAGAGACTAAAAGAAAAGAAAAGAAAGAAAGAAGGGGGAACAATAATACATTATTTATTCAATATGTTAAGGAAAATAATACAAGTACGGGTAGCACCGGTTCGTTTACTACCTCGTTTGGGCAGAGATGTTTGACAGTGCAACCCAGAGTTGGAACGTCCTCCTGAGAAAGGCCCTCCTCATCCATTCCAGTTCTGTGATCCCATGTTTTATCAACCATTATCTCAAGAGGTACGGTAATAAGCCTAACTTGAAATCATGATACTGTACCACATAGATATTTACACATAGAAGAAAAAAAAACACCCCCATAGTTTATGAAGATTCTTATTCCTGTCACATGCACACATACACACTCACCCTTCCAAACTCCCACACTAGGAGCCCACTGTGACAGCAAACAGAGAGCTCATTATGTAAAATCAATTGCTTTTCAACGCGTATGCCATGCCAAGCTTTCCCATCCTGCTCCCGGCTAGCGTGGGCGTCAGCATACGAAGTGAACCATGTTTTGCTGTGATGAGCACACACACACACATCAATGTGCTGTCATACACACCGTCTGCAGCACACTGCACCACCTCAGATCTACCAGGCCTGATTGTGCTGCATCAGATTTAGTGGCTGTTACACACTGAGCATGTTTGGAGGAACTAAAGTTAGGAAACGGCTCCTTAATTACTCACAGCTCTCCTCTTTTTATTCTATTTTTTTTGGCTTGAGGCACGGTGAGGGCAGCCAGACGAAAAGCTTCTATGTTCAGTCAAGTGCTTTTTAAAAAGTGCCCCACTGAGCATTTGGCCTGTCACGATATGGCTATTTGAATTCTAATTAGAAATTTTAGGGAATCAGGAAGTCTGCGAGTTTGTTTTTTGTCTGTCCCAGATTGCTCTCCCAGATTTCTTTGCCCGAGTAAAAGATTGCAGATTGGAAGTGATTGAAGACTTAAAAAGATTTGACTTATCCTCTTTTAATCCTCTACGATACTGAACTATTTCAAAGTGTTGACAATCGCCATTCAAACGGACATTAAAAATGTTTCAAGTCAGCAGCCAGGGTAACAAAGACGTGAGGTTGTAACAGTGCAGGTGGTTAGATGAATCAGAACCCTTTCCTTTTGGTCTGACTGGTCTGACTGGTCAGACCGGTCTGACTAACAAGCAGATTATATCTCTCTCTCTTCAGAGGACTGTTGCTCTTGGAGGATTACATGTTTTATTCAGAGATTATTGAGCATTTTGCTTTGCAACTGACCTGCTTTTTTACTAACAGACACAGCTAGGACTGGCCCCCCTTGGTCCATTAGTGAATTAATCGGTTGCTCAAGTCTTTTTTTGTTTAGTTTTTAACAGATTGGACATTTTGTATGCTTTTTTTGCATGCAAACGACTAATTTCCAAGAAAATAATAAGCATCTCTGGTAAACACAAGATTTAAAGTGATGGTTCTTCTAAATTTTACAGATATGTAGATGAAATCGACTAATCTACAAAATCGTATGACTGTTAGTCAACTAAGAATTTCTTTAGTCAAGGACAGCTCTGGACACAACCCAGCAGGACACTGGTCATACCATTGGCTACTCTGCTCTGGGGTCATTATGCATTGTAAATGCAAGGGAAGAGCAGCCTAAGTCACATTCCACTAAAATTGTTTTCTTTTTCTTCCTCTTTGCATGTCCTTTTTTCCACATGCAGTTCTTTATTCTTTTGAGTTACCCCCTTCCCCTTCTTGTCTCAGTTAGTGTTTGCCTGATACTTAAGACTGAATTGCATTTCATTTCACTTCACAAGATAATTTGAAAGTATGAGGACTAGTAGCTAGTGATTCGGTGGCCTGAATCCAGGCCAAGTGAGTGTTGTTCCACAAATGTTTATGCCACTTTACCTCAGATGTCCTTTACAAACTCAAAAGGTTCTATTAGAGCCCAATAAGAACATTTTATTGACAGTTTCATCGGGATTGCATTTCTAGGGAACAGCTTGGACTGACGTTTATTTCCTGTTGCAGTGTTTGCTAATATCAAGGGTTTCGGAATAGGATTCTTAAAAAGATTTTTTCCAAAAAATGTAACGTTTTCTTGTTGGATTCCAACATTTAACTTTTTGAGTGTGGGGTTTATTTTTCCAACGGCGCTGCAGACTGCCATGGTGGGCTGTAAGTGGCAAATTGCGGACACTCATGGACATTTTAGTAGCAACATTTTAGTAAGGACGTTTTGTTAGGGACGCTTTGTTAGGGATGTTCTAGTAGGGACGTTTTGTTCGTACGCATGCACAGGTCATGTAGGTGCTTCTGGCGATGACAGCAAGATAGTTTGTGATGACTCCCTCCTGTCTCTGTATCTCCTAAAATCATCACCTTGAAGGGCGTTATCCTGCTTTCACTCGCAAAATATTAACAACACCAACAGTCTCGCTAGCAGCCGAGCTGCTCCTTAGAGGAGATCTGAGAACCACAGGTTTACCAACTGGCTCCGAGCCTCCCAGCATGTTTAAAGATTAAAGTTTATTTGCACATAATTAAAACAAGAAAGTAATACAGGGCATTAAGGAAAGATGTGCAGGATGAACCAAGAAACCCAAGAGTCTATCAGGTGGTTCCCCTTAAAAATTAACTATATGTTATAAGCCCTGAGCCTTTTGAACATAATGGGAGATGGAGTACACCCCTGCCAACCTCCTCTAATATTTCTCCATTTTCCTACTTTTCACTCTTTATTGTTCTTCCTTTGAAGACTGCGTGTGTGTGTGTGTGTGTGTGTGTGTATCTCAGGGGGGGATTAAAAAAGATAAATTGCAGTTACTTTGTTGAACACGGCAATAAAGTCTTCTTCTCTCTTCTTTCCCCGACAATAACATTTCCCCCATTCCCCCCTGTTCTCCTCCTCCGGGGACTGTGTGTGCGCCGTGTCTCCGAGGAGTGCGTCCAAAAGAGCGAAACACTCTTGATAGTTACTTTATTTAACACCAGCACCGAGTTCACGTCTCCTCTCACCTTCGCAGCTCCTCTTTCTGCCGGCGGCGCCCCCCCCCGCTGTTGAGGCCGTGGTATGAGCCTATGTGGCAGGAAGGCGCTGACGTTGCTGAGCAGCGTGTTCGCCGTGTGCGGCCTGGGTCTGCTGGGGATCGCCGTCAGCACCGACTACTGGCTGTACCTGGAGGAGGGCGTCATCCTGCCCCTCAACCAGAGCACCGAGATCCGCATGTCCCTCCACTCCGGGCTCTGGAGGGTCTGCTTCCTCGCCGGTGAGTTGGCTCCGGATGGGTCAGGTCTAACGTACAAGTTGTGAATGGATCCACATTGTTGGATTGGATTCAAATGCGAGGTGGTGTTTCCCTAGAAATGTTTTTCTTGGCTCAGTGGGGAGATCTTTGAAACAGCTTTACGACCAGTCGGTTGGTAAATAACTTGAGTACAAACAGGCAGTTAGTGCCCAGTTCACTCAAGGGCACATAGCCAAAGGAAAAATCTCTGTAGTGCCCTCTGGTTCCAGAAGTATTTTCTCTATGGCCATTTCTTAGTTTCAACAAGTGCAAAATAAATACTGTGTGCTACTGCTTTACGATGTGGGAGGGTTTCTATGTTGCACTGTAAAATCATAATGACTATTCTTAATTTTCATTAGAAGCTACAACCATAGAGAAAGCACTTTTGGAACCGGAGGTGGCTGGCACTGTGGAACTCTTGCTTGACTCATAAAGACAACCTGGCTACAAGGTGTTGGGTAAATCAAGATAGCTTGCCAGACTCTTTAACTAGAAGAGTCTTGTTAGTGCCAGAGAGAGATAGTCCTTTTTTCAGCATTTCAGCACTTAGTTCAGCATTCTCTTTCTTAAAGGAGACTTGACCATCGCATATAGATCAGATATGTTGGAATAGACTGAGGTCTAACTTGTGCTACCTTCAGATTGTAGCAATTTAAAAACGCCACTGTTGGTAATGATAATGAAACTATTCCTGCAAATTCCATGTCAGAAAAAGCTCTTATTTTGTTGTACAAAGCAGAAGAATGCAGACTGAATTTTGACTGGCTCAACATCCGGTTACAAAATCTGTGGTGGAGGATGCCAAAAGTTGAAATATTGAAACTTTTGCCACGTCGCATTCTGACATTACTGTCAGTGTTGGCATTAGATTTAGCCGTTATCTCTCACTGGAAAATAACAATATCCGGTTTGTTGCCTACCATCTACTAAAGCCACATTAGAGTGCATGACACAGCGTATGGGTTTAAATAATACTGTACTTTAGATATGTTGTTACATTTCTCTCATAGTCCCGTGAGTTCTGAACAGAAATAAATCAGAATAAATTAAAGTAACGGTAAAACATTTAATTGTCTACAGTCTACAGATTTTGTGATAGTATGCTGTACATGTTTTGTCACACTGTTTCTTCCCCATGTTTTTCCTTGTCAGTTGGGTTACTTTCCATCGGCTGTTACAAGTATTACAAGCAATGCAAGCATGGAAGATTAGTCTTTGCTCAGTATCTGAACAGTGCTGGCGCAGGGGCATGTGTTTGCTGCTTTGCCTTTATGTCAGCATTGTCATAGGATACCGTCTGGATGTGTGGTGAGATGATTTCACTCAAGGATGTACCATTGAAATTGCCCTCTGTTGTCTGTGTTCCAGTCAATATACCTCACACCAAATTCTTTCCTCAAGACAATCCCAACAATGCCTTACTTTTATTCTTGCATACTGATCTGAAAGGTGCAGAATGGCCTGAGTTATTATCATTAGAATCTTACTCTCTTCCCTTCACTTTAACCTCCGTCTCTTTCCACAAGTGCACTTCATATGAAGCAAAAAGTGCCCATATGTAGAATCCTGCATGTTGGATCGCAGGGATGCTCCTCTCCTGACTCCAACCCTTGCATATTACTGAGGCATGCTGGGAGTTCCTTGTTAGGAGCACTAACTGTGAGACTTTTGTCCTTTCTTAGAAAATCAACCTTCCGGACAAGTGTTGTCAAGCAGTAATCCAGGTATCAACTTTTGATCATACTGTACGCTCTTCCTCCCCAGTGTGCTGACACAAGTTTCCAGGGTAGGAAATTAACAGGGGCGGGGGCAAAAAGAAATTCCCAAAATGTTCATAAAATGTCCACTGAATTAGAATTTAGGAGGCACAAAAATGTCCCTTATTAGAAAAAAGGATAGGAAATTGAGTGTCGAAATCTTCACATTATAATGAGAGCCTATGTGTTTTTAAACAAGGGTTTTAATGAAAATGCTCCATAAACATTAAAAATGTCCCTTAATTGAAGTTCACAACGGCTACAAAGCCCCCCTGAAGAAACAGTTAATTCCCGACCCTGAGTGAAGACGTTTCAGATGTCTTCTGGATGGAGATGCTGAATCGCTTGTTTCAAAACATGTCTATGTTATAACTAATCGTGTTGTACAGTAATTCAATTCTGGGTTATTTTAGTTGCACCAAGTGCATTACCTATATAACAACAAAGAGCTCTGTAGTTCTGTTTGTATAGCTTGAAATGCCTTGTAATACGGTAACACTGGATTATTAAATTTCTCCCTGTGCCAGAACTAACGTCCTCTTGTCCTTTTTTGAGGATAACTGTCCACTGTGTCCAGTCATTGTGAATACGCTGGCAACCCAGTCACCATTAGGTAACATGTTTTGCCATGCATAAGGCCACGAGCTACCATAAAAGGACTAATGGGTACTTTGTAGGTTTTGAGGGCAATTGAGTGGCCTTATTTTCAACTTAAATGTTCAGGGTCCCAGTGTTTGACCCAAAAAGACCACTGTGCCTTGTCGTACCACAGTCCATTGCTGCTCCATCGTGTTGGACTGAGTTTGTTTGGTGCTGTTGTTGGTCCTGTATTGATGCTGCTTAGAGTTCATTGGGTTTGATGAATGGAGGCTGTTGATGGTTCCAGTCTGTGTTGATGTTTATAGGGTCTCCTCCCACATGGCCAATATGTATTGTTTGTCATCAATGTGTTCCCTATAGAGAGAGTTCTGCATAAAGCTTTAGACTCTATTCACAGACCTTGGATCCCCCAAAAGCCAACTATTTGGGAACTGTTTGATTTTTCCATTGCCACTTATTTTCTTTCCTTTTTTACAATGCATTACCAATATTTTGGCTTGCTCCCAGGATCATGCAATATTTTATTTATTTTTTATAAATGAGAGACAATGTCAGTAATATGTTGCAATAAAAAACAAAACAAGACCGACGTACTGGCGTAGCCAGCCAGCAATCAATATCAAATGGCTCCTGTATACAGCACTTAACTCACTCAGTGCCATGGAATTCTAAACCATTAATCCCCCATAGTACCAGCACTTTATAAGTCCATTGTAAGGATGTGATGCACAGACAAATGGGATATTTCACTGTATACTCTGGCAAATTACCTACAAAATGAATGAAAGCCATGACAACATCTGTATCTAGCAAGCCAGCTATAGCACTGTTGAATTTGTTTTGCTAATTAATATCAGAAGAAATTGGCTACTGTCTTAGCTATATATCAAGCAACTTTAGCCAGTTGCTAAGCTGAATAAGTAAGAGCAAAACTACAAAACTAAAAATATCTATAACGTTAGTGATACATGAAATAGCTAACATTGAACATGATGATTCCCTGCATTGTGTGGTTTGTGAAAGCCTTTGTACTACACAACATGTGACCTAAATATCGAGTAGCAAACATTCACTGATGTTAGCAATGGGCCACAATGGAAATAAGTTATCAGCCTCTATCTCTGAGAAAGGAGAGAATCCAAACCCGGAGATTTTTTATCTCCACCAGGCTAAAGTACGGAGATCATGCATTTAGTCGTGTGTCTGTCTGTGTGTGCGTCTTATCTGTCCGCAGCTAATCTCACAAACTACTGGGACAATTTGGATGAAATGTTGCACATAGGCTGACAGCAGGCCAAGGACCTGAATTCTCGAATATTTTTCACATCATTCACTGACAAGTATTTTATTTGAATGAATTTCCATCATTGTCCATTGAAATACAGTAGATTCAGTATGAAGTTACACCTTTTGAACACAAGAGGGCGATACTACACAGGTTCGCTGGTAATCAGCTCTCTGGCACCTGTTTACAACATGCCATAGTGAACCTATTGTCGTTGGTTGATCTATGCATTAAAATATGTGTGCATTAATTTCCATCATTGTCCACTTAAATAAGCCCTGCCCCCTTTCATATCTCATGAACTGTTTAGTGTAGAGGCTTATGGGAGGTGTCAATGAACTCAGTAGAGGCTAGGTCTTTCATTGGTCTAGGTTAACCACGCCCTGATGCTTAAGTGTGTAATAGTGTAAAAGTGTGTAATAGTGTAATAATGTAATAGTGTGTAATAGTGTGATAGTGTAATAGTGTAAGTGTGATAGTGTTATAGTGTAATAGTATAATACTGTGTAATAGTGTCATAGCATAATAGTGTGTAATAGTGTCAGTGTAATAGCTTGTATTAGTGTAATAGTGTAATAGCGTTTAAGAGTGTCATAGTGTACCAGTGTAATAGTGAAATTGTGTGATAGTGTGTACTACTGTAACAATATAATTGTGTCGTAGTGTGTAATAGTGTAATAGTATAATAGAATAATCGTGTGCTAGTGTATTAGTGTCTAATAGTGTAATAGGAATAATGCAAGGAGATCTGCTTTCATTGGTCTATGTTTACCCCGCCCCCGACACTTAAGCCCCGCCTAATGTGTAGCCTACAAGAGAAGAACTGGGTAGCTGCGACGAGGTGGATCACACCTTTCTAGTTTTTACTTGGTTTAAAAGTGAAATACTAATACTTGTGACGATTTAAGAGAGCAGCTGTAGAAGTAGAATTGGATGTGGTGAATTATCAGGTGCAACGTTATGGTTTGTAAACAGAGACGTCCCAGTGGTTAATGACTCGAGTGCCCACCTGTCAGACAGTGATTCCTAAGTTGACTGGACATGCAGGCAGGCAGAGGAGCAGAGCTACATTCTGAAGTGTCTTGCTCCATTCATGGCAGGAATGAAATGTACGCTAATACAATTTTTCATAGTAGATGTACATTATCCTACTAGGGTGGAACAGAACAGAATGGTGCTTTTACGACTCGAGTCTGTTTGTATGTAAAGAGGGGGAGAGAGAGATTTGCACACCCAGGCGCGCCAGGTATACTCATAACATGTAGGCTTACACCTTATTATGGCAACATAAAGTCTGAAAATCATAAAGAGAGCATAACGCAAACAGCTGATTCTCCCTGCCACCGGTGCTTTTAAAGCGATCTTTTCACCCATCTGTCATTTCCATGTACATTCATCAATTTTTGCTACAATTTCTTTCTCCAATAGTGAAGAATGACATTCCTTTTCATAATCATAATCATAATCAGTCAAGAGTGGATAATACAAATGTTGGCTACAGTTAATATGCCACGTCAGCTTCCCCTTAAACGGAGCCATTTTTGCGTTGGTATTTACAAAGATGTATGGTCAGAGAGAGGTGTCTGTCCTGCACAGGGGAAGCGTTTCACTGACACTCTACTTACACATCGCCTGACAGATAAAACTTGAAGTTGAACTGTATGTAGGGAAGGCTAAAAGTTCAACTGGAATCAAGACATGGAATTAAGTGGCTGGGAGTGCAGTCAGGAAATGGTGGTTTGCTGTCGTTGTAATTTAACAAGTGGGGGAAGAGCTGATGTGCAGTATTTATGAGCATAATTTCTCATTCAATCTATTTTACTGCAATTCTGACTTCTCCATAGCGATATCTGTCAGGCGGCGTCATTAAAAACCCATTTGCTGCAATCTCCACATGATCTACTCTCATCTGGAGTCTTAATTATGACTGCTTTTCATCTAGTTTGGCACAAATGCCTCTCATTAGATAGCT
>OMKL01060846.1:1583-27527 GCA_900302295.1 Parasudis fraserbrunneri | reverse complement strand
TATAAAGAGAGTATTCACACTGCGCGCCAACCGGATAAACATGGCCACATTCATTTATGGCAGATCACAGCTCACAAACCTCATTTAGATGTGTGTGTGTGTGTGTGTGTGTGTGTGTGTATGTGTGTGTGTGTGTGTGTGCATGTGTGGGTTTGAGACAGAGAAAGAGAGAGAGAGGTGGGTGGTGGTGGGGGATCTGTCCCTAAGGAGACATCTATAATTTATTTGACTATATACATACATTTTGACTGCATGCACATGGATTCTTGTAGAGCTCATGTTGTAAATGGAAAATAAGCCTTTTATAACTTTCATAATTCATCATAACTCAAAATAGAGACCAATCTTTAGCCAAGCATTACAAATATAAACAAAGTTTATACAGCATCAAAATGCATTAAAATCAAGAATATGCGTCGGCAGGCACATGTGAAGGCAATTTTCAACTTGGAACTTTCATTTTTAATATCTATGGAACATAAAAGTTTCATTCTTGATTTATGGAGCTTAGATGTTTTTATTTAACATTATTCTATGTAATTCCCGAGCTTGCGATGGAATACAATCTCTCACTGCTGTGTGGCAGAAGAGTGCGAAATGCACTTCCTTCCTCTAAAACAACATTTAAACAAAATGAACAAAATCAATATTCATCATGCAAATGTCTTTGTGATGCGTATAAGCCCCTCAAGGCAGAATATAATGGGAGTGTAATGGAATCCTCAGGTCTAGCATCACCCAGCACCTATCTGTAGAGATAGAGAGAAAATACATCTAAAAATAGGAAGCCCCGGTGTCTGACTTCACAGCCTAAAGTAGAAGAATGGTCTCTTACACACAGCAATAATATAAACCTAACATACTAGCCTAGTTACTGTTAACCTGTCTAATCCAGTTGTCTTAGAAGTTAGTACAGGCTTGGTGTTATGAATGGTATCATTATTGGTTGAGACCTGACAATATGAAATCTTATGAAGGAGAAATTATTCATTGATCAGTAAACTACAGAAGTTTACAGTGTGCCTGAATAGTTTGAGGGTATTACCTCATAAGGTGCAAATGAACATCAAGGAAAATATCTGCCTGGAAAGTGGGTGGGACAAATAAGGATCTCCACTTTGCAAACTCACCACTTGGGTACCTCACCGCCTGCACGCTGTCCCCCACCATGACCTTACAAGGAGACAGCTGGGCCAATCGGGGCAGAGCACCAAAGATCAGCGGGCCACTCAGACAGCCAGATCAGAGATAGGGCATTACCTTCAGCTGTTCCACGCGTTAAGGGGGCTCAGTGCACATACCAGCAGCACGGCCCACTGACATATACAGTATATCTCAACAGTACTGAGTATGGAGCCCCTCTCGCTTGTCTCCTAAACCAGACATACGGATCTATCACTGAGCTGTCCTTTCTCGGCTATCTATCATAGTCTAGGTGGTTAAATGTGGCACAACATTTCTGTAGATATATGTGTTCCCTAACCACAGTCTCCCACCCAAAAGGTGCCAGGGTAACTAGAAGTCGTGAAAAGCATGACTGTGTGACACGCACCCTGTGAATTAAATATGCAATGTTGACAATATCATCTCATGGTTAATAGTCTACTCAATCAAATATAAATCTTTGTGCTTTAAAATACCTGCACATAATTGTGACAAGAGAAGCAATACTATTCATGTGTGTTTTTATGAGATATAGTTGCATCTTTGAATCATAGATTGAATAATCTCTTTTGATGGTGCTCTCAGCCATTAGTATATTACTCCTGTACAATGCTTATAACTTTATTTCGCCTAAAACCCTGTATTCAATTGAATACAAATCCTTTTGGTATAACAGAGACAAAACCTGTGACATTACTCATTGATGAGAGCCCATGAGAGCGTCCACCTGTACAGTTATCAGTACGAATGGCACTCCATCAAACAATTCTGCCCTCGTTCCATATTTCATCAAAAGTGGGTCAATCTTGTCATGTCCAAGTAAGCATCTCTCAGTTTTAAGAGATGTCCCATCTTTCTTCATCTGCCTCTAGCTTGTTGATTTTTTTCCTGGCAGCTCTTATTTGGACTTGTGTGAACTCTTAGCCCCGCCCCTGGTCCCCAGACCCGGCCCGGGTCTTATTTAAGGGCTCCCCTCACCCTCAACTGGTGTCCCAGTGGAAGCATCAGTCTACCAGTGCAACTTGGTGAGTACTTTTCACAACTTGCTTCTATGGAACACTGTGGAGCTACATCATGTCTGTGGGCAGAAGTTTAGATTTTACGGAATTCATGGGCTTTTTTACACGTTGCTCTCTGGCTGCAGTTTTGACTGGGTGGTGATTGGATCGATGAAAGTATATGAATGGATGATGTCATTTTAACAGCCTGTGCTGTTTTACAAGTGGTGAGCCATCACTTACTTGACATTTAAGGGTGCAGTTAGAACTGTCGTCAGTGCTTATGCGTGACTGCAACAGGATGACGAGATTATGTCCTGTACTCATAGGAGACTTTATGGTGTGAAACACTTCTGCAGAACAAGTTAGATCAGGTGATTGTGAGTAGGCCCTTTGCAGGCCCGCTGTGTAGACAGTGCCTTAATTGCAGTTGATTGTGAATGATTGGTTTAGCAGACATTGCATACATGTCATATGTGAGCATTCACTTTGAACAGTGCACTAAAAGAAGAAGAAGAAAAAAAGCAGCCCAAGCCTGCCTACGTATCTTCTAATGAATGAAGCTGTTGGACAGCTGAAGCAAGGAGCCGTGTAGTAAAACAGAGGAGACAGCTGGTCTCTGACCTGGCTCTGAGGCAACCTCTTTAAGACCTGAAATAGCTGCAGATAGGGGCTCTGTGGGGTTCCATGTGCCACTTGTTTCACCCTGTTATGTACAGCAGGGGTGTGGGGCTCAAAATAGACGTCAGGTCTCGCCTTGTTCCTGTTATGCCCCTTTTTGGCGCTACCTCAGCAGCCCTGAGATGTCCCAGGAACAATCCCAGCAGTGCAGATACAGTATCAGTAGTTGTACAACAAGGTTGGGACCAAAATAACATCCAGAGGCATGTCTAATTAGCACTCTATAGATAGCAGCCATACAAGTGGCTCACATTAGAGTTTGCAAGTGATAATGCGTTCAGAATAGTTATGAGACATATCTGGCAATAGTTCAAAAGCATTGTTGATCGTAACAAATACTTAGGAGAGTATGTATGGCTATGTCTCTTTCCTGGAGGTCAGAAGCCTTACATGGATAGAACAACTCCAGCCACTTAACCATGGCATGTACAATACCACTGATGTGATAAAGTGTCTGTGGTTGTTCAATTAGAGTAAGCCTTCATGCTATGCTACCAATGGCAGTGGGAGTTTGGACAGCTGCTCCTAACACTTGTCCTAACCTATCTGTCCCCGTCTGTCCTGTCTCCTTTACAGACCACCCCAGTAAAGCCTAACCATGTGTGACGACGATGAGACCACCGCCCTGGTGTGCGACAATGGCTCTGGCTTGGTCAAGGCTGGATTTGCCGGAGATGACGCTCCCCGTGCTGTCTTCCCTTCCATTGTTGGAAGGCCCCGCCACCAGGTAAGCACTCGTCACACAGCAGTAGCGACTGATGTCTGGTAAAACATAGCGTTAGTATTTTCAAAACTGAAGTCATTTGTAGTCAGGATTGAGTGGGGGAAAAAACACTGAGAAGAGCATCGTCATATGTCTTCTTGTGTTCTTCTAATGGTCCTCTCTCTCTCTCTCTTGCTTTCTCCAGGGTGTGATGGTGGGTATGGGTCAGAAGGACAGCTACGTAGGTGACGAGGCCCAGAGCAAGAGGGGTATCCTGACTCTGAAGTACCCCATCGAGCACGGCATCATCACCAACTGGGACGACATGGAGAAGGTGAGTGTTGACAGATGCTCATTTACAAGATTCTTAGCCGCTAAGCTTCCATATCAGTCACATTCACAGTTAACTAGCCATCATCATGGCGGATACTGTGGGCAGCTTTGTAGAGTATTAAAGGGGCATTTCACCTAAATTAAATTTAAACTCTATTTAATCCCATCCTTCAGAGTATTTGATTCCCCAAGAAAGATTTCAGCATGTTTTCTAGATCATTATATACAGTATTTGTTTTTTCTATTAAATTCTTTGTTTAGATTGGAATAACAAAAAAACACTGTAGTCAATGTACTAAGTATAAACATAACTTATGAACTTGAGAGCTATATTTTCCCTGTATAAGATTTTAGGCCATGCTATTTTTTCATCAACATCATTTTATTCAGCTGTATTTAACACAAAACAAAGAATGGAATGTTTGTCCTCCGATAACATCACTGGAGGACAAATTCAAACTAAATCATTCTCAATAACTCCCAAACCAAACAAATTTGGTTCAAGACTGTTTATAGTTTTGGCATAGGGGTATGTGTGGTATCATGTGTACAGCGTAGTGTAAATAGTAAGCTATTTAGGAAACCTGCCTGTTAGTTATTCAGTGAAGGGATCATATGTTCTTGTCCTGATGCCATCTGCTATTTCCTCCCCATCAGATCTGGCACCACACCTTCTACAATGAGCTGCGTGTGGCCCCTGAGGAGCACCCCACCCTGCTCACTGAGGCTCCCCTGAACCCCAAGGCCAACAGGGAGAAGATGACCCAGGTACTTCATGACCCCATGTCATCCTCAAAGTCATTGTTATGGTGCTGAAATGTACTGTTATGGACAAACTCACTAATCTGCCTTGCTCTGTCTCATAGATCATGTTTGAGACCTTCAACGTTCCTGCCATGTATGTGGCCATCCAGGCTGTGCTGTCACTGTATGCCTCTGGCCGTACCACCGGTCAGTACAATTCTCTTCAGCCGTGTCAAATATAATCAATATAAAACAGCATGTGGTCAGACGCATACCGTCGCCTATAGCACCTCTGGCGTGTCAGGCTAACTGTAGCCCTCTGAAATACCAGAGCTCTAATGTTTACTTATGTGCTTATAGCGCGAGGGAAAGTGTTGAACATATACACTCTGAGGGTGTCTAGCATGCAGATATATCACTTTCATTGTCATGGGCTGGTGTAAATCCCTCTTTGGCAGGGTGTGTAGGGAGAGCATGTGTCCATTGATGTCAGCAGCACTATATAGTTTATGATGTGTCACATGCTTAAAGAGAGTGGACTTACATAGTGCTACCAGTCTTCATCCTCGCAGGCATGCACGGCTGGCTGACTGTTGGCCTCCTCTACCCCCAATAGGTATTGTGCTGGACTCTGGTGATGGTGTGACCCACAACGTCCCCATCTATGAGGGTTATGCTCTGCCCCACGCCATCATGCGTCTGGATCTGGCCGGTCGCGACCTGACTGACTACCTGATGAAGATCCTGACTGAGCGTGGCTATTCCTTTGTCACAACTGGTAGGTTCAAGAAAGTTAACGTCTCTATGTATAGTCAAGCCGTTTTTACCATGTATTGTCTATGGGAGTAACTTGCTCTACAATTGTCTAAATGTTCCTTTTCATCACTGGAACTTCTCCCTTTTAGCCGAGCGTGAGATTGTGCGTGACATCAAGGAGAAGCTGTGTTACGTGGCTCTGGACTTTGAGAATGAGATGGCCACTGCTGCCTCCTCCTCTTCCCTGGAGAAGAGCTACGAGCTGCCCGACGGTCAGGTCATCACCATTGGTAACGAGCGTTTCCGTTGCCCAGAGACTCTCTTCCAGCCTTCCTTCATTGGTGAGTCTCGTTCATCACCTCTACCAGGGTTCCCTCCGTTTCTTGGTGGAGGCAAGACATTTTTTTTTGCCGTAGGTCACAATACTCATCTCCTGTGCCTATCCTCCTCCAGGTATGGAGTCTGCTGGTATCCATGAGACCGCCTACAACAGCATCATGAAGTGCGACATTGACATCCGTAAGGACCTGTACGCCAACAACGTGCTGTCTGGTGGTACCACCATGTACCCTGGTATCGCTGACCGCATGCAGAAGGAGATCACCGCCCTGGCCCCCAGCACCATGAAGATCAAGGTGAGGGAAATGATAAAGGGTCTTAATTCATCCGTTTTCCGCTTATGTTTGTTGATACGGTGACCTAACATACACTTCTCTGGGCTCTGTCTAGATCATTGCTCCCCCTGAGAGGAAGTATTCCGTTTGGATCGGTGGCTCCATCCTGGCCTCCTTGTCCACCTTCCAGCAGATGTGGATCAGCAAGCAGGAGTACGATGAGGCTGGCCCCTCCATTGTCCACAGGAAGTGCTTCTAAACACACACACACACACACACACACACACACACACACACACACACACACAGCCAACCTCCTCCTTTCACCCATCCATTTGTACGTCATCGTCTGCTGTATATACATGTTCTGTTGTAATAAAGATAAGCCCTTGTAACATTATCCTTTGTTATGGTTCTTTTTGTGATGAAAAATTAACAACATCCTGATACCATGCATGTTGCATTGCATATGCATTGCAGGCTTGGACTTTGAAAGTGCATTATGTTCATCAATTTAGCCCATTTTGTATTCAAAACTTTTTTCTTCAAAGTAACAAGTAATGTAGGATCCAGATAAATGTAGAGGACTAAGTAGTATATTTCCTTTGAAATGTACAAAGTTAGCTCAAATGGAAATACTTGAGTTAAGTCGTAGGACCTCAAAATTGTTCTACTCAGAGAGAAGGCTACTTGAGTAAAAGCATGTTTGCTACTTTTCGCACCAAGATACACATTTGGCAAGGAGCCTCCATCTGAGAATATTTTGACAGGGGGCCTCTATCTGAAAAGGTATTCAGATATAAAAGACCTGTCAGAGGGTCAGAGTACATCTATATCAGACCAGCTATGCATTGGGCATTTTTCCGCTCTCTATAATTACTTAGATTTCCCCATGTGCATTTTCTAATTCAGTGGTTCTCACACTTTTTCACATCAAGGACCCCTAAACCAACACGAATTAGACCATGGACCCCCATTTGATAGGATTTTTGCTGTTTGAAATGTTTCATTACAGAATTCTATGTCTGTACTGTAAATAATGAGAGGAGAGAGTGAAATCTGTGATTAGAAATCTGTGATTATATAGCGCTTTCATCCAAAGCACTTTACTACTTATGCCTCACACTCACCCATTCACACACCGACGACGGAGGCAACCATGCAAGGTGCCAACCTGCTCGTCGGGAGCAGTTAAGCATCTTGCTCAAGGACACAACGACATGCTGCCAGGAGGAGCCGGGGATCGAACCGGGAACCTTCAGATTACCAGACGACGGCTCTAACTCCTGAGCCACTGTCATACATAGTCATTGCATACATTGCATACATAGTCATACATTCTGTCATTGCATTCCTGGATGAAATTATAGTGAAATTTAACTATTCTTAATTTTGCTAGGGACCCCCTGGAGGTCCCTGTACCCCACTTTGAGAATCACTGTTATAATGTTAGGGATGTACGTTTTGAATTACAAGGTATTATATATGCGATTTTATGCCTCTTTGATGCTAGAATAATAAAATAATTCAAGCTTTGATGGTCTCTGCTTTAGGCAATGCTCAGTTGGTTCATAGACGAAAACCCCGCCCAGACAGACTTGTCTGGATAACAAATCGCAGGCTGTAGTGCGTGATATTCGAACCTTCACTAGCCAATCACAGAGCAGCGAGTAGGGAGCGCCGCCGTTTGAAAGATCTGCGGAACCAACACAGACAGGAACAGCCGAAGTGGTGCAAAATGCAGTTAACCAGCTAGCGTTTGCTTAAATATCTCCGACAAATTACAATGGAATGAAGATATAGGAAAACAAGCACAGATATGTTAAGAGTGTTGGCGAAGCGCTAGATTATAGTTTTACGTTGTATAGCCGTCGAAACTTGTTTTGTTTTTGTAGAGTAGTTTCAGCTTGTGAGCTAACGTGCTAGCTAGCTAACTGCATTGCAGTTCGTGCTGGCAGGACACTGGTGAGCGTGGTGCTGTTGGCAGCTAACGTTAGCTTAAGGTGCTCGAGATGCAAGTAAGGGAGAGTGTGTGGAACTGGGTTAGTCAGATGTTTTGATGGTTGAGATTTAATTTAGCGAATAGAGGACTTAAATGTAGCTCGGAGCGTTTTGATTACAACCTACATGACAAGATAAAGAATGTGTATGACATGAATTGAAAGCCAGGGGAAAGTAAAAGAAAGACGGGACGAGAAAGTCGCTGATATAACGTTGATTAACGGGGAGTCGCCGGTTGTTTTGGTGCTGACAGAAGAGCTTGGATGAACTGAGACGAATTGTCTTGCAACGAATTTTCTAAAGTAACGTTAGATTGAACGTCGCGAGTGTGAGGGAAAAATGAAGGTGATGGAAAGAAATGTGATGCGGTTGATGGCTGTGCAACACCTTCGTACAGCGTATGGGATAAAGACAAAGAACTGGAACAAAAACAAAGCTGTCAACTGCAAGTTAACAGCTAGCCACTCGGTAAGTGTTGATTATTCATATAACTGCGCAGCATCTCCAGCTAATGTTGATGGCACACATATTGCCACGTTTGAAGCAGCTAACGTGAGAAAGATGTGCTTGTAGTTGCCAGCGTGTGGTTTTGTCCAGTAAAATAGTAAATGCAAAGTGTAACAGCTATGAAGAGAGTTTTATTGTTCTGTGTATTTGGTCTAATTTGCATATTGTAGAAAGCCCCCGTGCCCCCACCACCACCAAAACACAGTTGTTAGCGTGTCATTGTCACCCATGTCGTTCATTGTGGATGCTGCATTGTTGGCAACTTGGCCACAATTCTTCACACCGACCTAAATCAGTTTAAGTTACCAGGCAGCAATAAAACGCCTAGTCCAACAAGCCACAAAATACCCTCAAATAGTGTTTTCTTCCCTTATTGGCAAAGAAAAATGTGGTGTTGTAATAGACATTGTAGTAGGCACATTTCAGCAACAGAATTGTCGTTATGCTTTTCTCCAGGTAAGTATAGCCTAGGTTAATTGAATTTAATGGTAGACAGTCAGTTTGAAAGAGAACAACTGAGGTCCTTTGTTACTATGTGAGCTTTGCTGGTAAACATTTTATACAGAGTCACAAGGCTTGCTGCAATACTGTCCGTTTCTTTTCAAATCCTCAGTGAACTTCCCCATTTTCAGGTCTAACCTTCTAAAACTTATAGGAATGTTTGGCACCCTCCCTCGTGTCTGTTTGATCAATAGAGGCCTATGCTTGCACCTTACAGCCTCTGGCACTGGAATGTTTAACCGTCAAGAGTACTGAAGCATTCTGCTGGAGAAAAGAATCACATGTTTGGGCTTGACCCACCACGATCATAGATATTGAATTGGGGTGTTAATGCCTGTGGCTTTTTAATTGGGGGCAGTATGTGATTCTTCTAGTAACGATTAGTATTCACTTTTGAAATTGAACCTGGTGTTATTGATTTTTGCTTGTTTGTTCTCCTAGGTAAAGGTTTTTGGGGTACCGCTGGAGAACCTGCCACAGTATAATATTGAACATGGAAGTGTACCAAGGCAAGTGGAGAAAGTTGCTTTTAAAGAATTGACCACACTTTGGCCAAGTTGTGAGTGTTTGTGTTCTTAAAGTTGTATACTTAACCCATCTCTCTGCCCTCTCAGCTTTCTTGTAGATGCCTGTATGAAACTGCTGGCACATGTGGACACAGAGGGCCTGTTCAGAAAGTCAGGTTCTGTTGTTCGCCTGAAAGCACTCCGGGTGAGTGATGGCTTAAGTTGACCCTGCTTTTCAACAATGTGGGACCTTGACCCTGCGAGAACTCTTAACACAGTGGGTTATTGTTTTGTCTGCTTAGGCGAAGCTGGATGCGGGTGAGGAGTGCCTAGCCTCTGCACTGCCCTGCGATGTAGCAGGCCTGGTGAAGCAGTTCTTTAGGGAGCTGCCAGAGCCTGTTCTGCCCACAGAGCTGCACGAGGCCTTCCTCAAGGCCCAGCAGCTGCCAACAGAGGAGGAGAGGACCGCTGCCACCATGCTGCTGTCCTGTGTGCTGCCCGATAGAAACCTCTGCATCCTGCGCCACTTTTTCGACTTCCTCCACGATGTCTCTCAGAGGTAATTTCAGTTGGACTAATTCATTGATGTATCAGCCATCTTTTCATACCTGTGGATTATTTACAAGCGTCCTCATTTAAAATTATTTTGTTGCAAACTGATAATGAGTCAGTTGCGTTATTGCCTCTTGTCACACAGTCTAATGATGAGATTAGAATATAACAGGAAAATGTCATACCTCAAATGTGACTGGCGTATTTCTCTTTTCCCTGCATGCTACAGGAGTGCAGCAAATAAGATGGACAGCAGCAACCTATCTTTGATCTTGGCTCCTAATCTTCTTCACTCTGGAGACGGAGGCGAGAGGATGAACGCCAGCACAGAGAAACGCCTCAAGCTGCAGGCTGCGGTGGTCCACTGCTTCATAGAGAACGCTCAGGACTTTGGTATGACTCAAGGCCCCTCGCTGACCTAATCAAACTTAAGCCCTACTTGAACTGTCTTAGTCTTACTGGGGGAGGTCTTGTAATGTCAATTTTACACGCAATGTGTGTAATTTCCATGGACCATTCATACAAATTACTGCCTTTGGCCCAGATGTAAAATGTCATGATCAACCCTCTGCCGGCTGCCAAAAACATAACTCTGTTAAATTACGGAGATGTACATTCAAACTTAAATCAAATCAGTAGGCAATTTACTCTGGATTTTTTATTTTCCGGACTTAAATTGTGGACATGGCAAATTTGTTCTGGATTAAAATGACGAATGCTGTAATATAATTACCATTACAGTACCTTCCCAGTAATCTCTACTGCTGCACTATAGCACTGATTCTTGGACTTTGTCTTTGTGTGATAGGTTTATTACCACACTTTCTCATGGAGAAAGTGCCAACCATGATGGGCTGTGAGGGGGGTGTTCTGTCTCCCACTCCCGATGGACTCGAGGAGCTCGACGCTAACTCTGGGATGAAGAGGAGGCGCAGGCGCAGCTTTGGAGGTATCATTGCACAATTTATGTAGATGGAATTCTGCTTGCATCAATGCAACATGTTTCCTCTGAACCGCCCCCGGTCAATGGATACTGTATTTTTTCGTTTGTCTTCACATTTCAGATATGGTCAACGGAGCTCTGCATAAGTTAAAAACTAATAAAACACCCACAGATTCCCCCCTGTCAGACACATTTGGTAGGTACTGAGGTCAGGTTGCGTGTCCTGCCGGCAAACATGAGCATAGATTCCCTGTGGCACGATGACAACGATCCATCTCATACAGCTTGCATCAAGAATAAGCTTCTTGTCTTTCAAAACCGAAAATGCAACTCCTAATTTCACCACAGATTTCCTTTTTCTATTGTGCTTGTAGTGAAATAGATGCCCAGCTGCTTTTCCACTTAATGATTAAAAGTGTGATTTGACTGGAATGAAGTGAAATGATGCCTGTCTGAACTGACCTGCCTTGTCTTTGCCTGCCTGCCTATCATTAGCTCCAATTGTCTTATCATCAGCGCCTTCAATCACAATCTGCTTATTATTCCAATTGTCTTGGTTCAGAATGATTTCTGGGATGGATGTATTCAAAGGGATTGAGTTGATCCTCAACCTTGTTGATTCATAATGATTTTATGATTTTTGCCAGTCTTTACCTCTGCAACTCCTGTGATTGGAACACCAAGCTCCAAGAGAAAACATCCCTTGGAATCTGGTCAGAGTTATGGATTCTCAAACAAGAAACGTAGATCCATCAAAAAGAACCTTGGGATAGAATTACTTCCCAATGCTCTGTTTGGCGGAGCCTCCACTCCTGGATCAGGTAGAGATGATTGTCTGATGAAATGTGCATAAGCTATGTTTATGCTTGGTTTTGTAGCTTGTCATACAGTGCACAGGTTTCATTGTTTTGTTTTTTGTATTCTGTACAACAGCATACAGTGCATCAGCAATCCTGGACTCTTCCCAGAATGCCCTGTCCTCAGTTGGGAAGTCCAGTAGGCAGTCGGCTACCTCTGCAAGGAGGAAGAGCAGACGAATGAGCAACAGACATGCTGTTAACAGGTACACACTTCCTTAGTCTTTCAGCATAATCATACATACTCTCAAATGAGCCTTCTGATGGTCATATTGGACTTAATTGTATATTTAAAGTGTTTAATTGATGCCTTTTCAGAGTTGAATCTGGAAAGGCCGGGTGCTTCTCTCCCAAAGTCGCCAAGAAGGAAGCACCCCGCAAGTCTCTGCGCTTGCGCTTTAGCCTGGGGAGGAGCAACAAAGAGGCTGTAAGTGTGGTTGCCTGAAAGATTTCCCATGCTGGTCCTCAGGTGTACAGATTAATGATTGCCCAAAATCACAGCCTTATCTTGTATTAAGGGAAACAAAATCAGTTGCCAATGCATTTTATTGTACAACATGATGCATGTTCTATTGATATTAATTGTGTACATCTAAAATACAATCCATTACATGTGTGTGCATGCTACAATTTTATAATTTAGCCTTTAGGCATTTTCTATTGACACTAATTGTATTAATTCAAAAATCTGTTACCTATGCATGCAAGGTGCACTTTTATTGAACAGTGTTGCACAAAAGCACTTTTATTATGGTGTAATATTCTAGATTTTCTATTTGTCGTTTTATTTTTTAATCCAATTTTGTCACTTTTGATAGCTTGCTACATTAGGTAGTTAACGTACTTACAGTAATGCATGCGTGGTTTGAGGGCTGATTAGGGTTCTTTAAAGACCTGTTTAATTTTTTTGTGAAGCTCTACAGTTGTAATTGTGAGAATAAAATACAAATATTGTGCAATTCTCATACTTGTTAGCCATCAAGCCATGGCATGTACATTCTCAATCCTATTTTGTAGGATTTAAAATGTCTTATGTTAAAGTGTTAAAGAATGTAATATAATATATTCAACTAAATATGCCTAATCTGCACTGTTAATCTGGCTTGGGTACTTACCTTGGGCAAGCTGTAACAGGGTTATAGCTAAGGTAATTATGCATTATACTGATATATGTATATTTGCAACTAAATAAACTTATTTTGATCAACAAGTCCACCATCTTATTTCTTCTGAGTGAATTTCATCGTGCTCTGAAGAACTAACAACAAAAGTAATTGAATTAACATTATTTTGGATACTACATTCGCTTAACATCTATTTTGGCCTTTTAACAAAATAATATTACTGTAAAGCTTAATCCTTCTCGAGGTCTATTAAGTAGCTTCCTTCATTTTCCATTTCTCATTCCATGCTGGTGACAAAGGGGTCTGAATCCATCGGCTGGCGACTTGCCACTCAGGACAGCACCACCAGTTTCCGCTTCACCAAAGATATGGAGTTCAGCCCAGCTGTTCTTCGCAACAAAAGCGAGTCTAAGGGTGAGTATGCATACAAATCCCATCCTCTGTTTAATAGATTCAGAGCAGTTATTTGCAATTTCAAGCTAATCCTACAAACTGGATGATCTCGTCTTGTGGGCAGTGATGCATGCTACTATTCTACTTCATTCCATAGGCACCAAGTACATTAGTAAGTCTGAGGACAACCTGCTGACCCCACAATGTGACATCAGTGCCCACCGGACCTCGTGGAGCGGAGAGACACCCGATGGAGCTCCGCCTTTCAGTGGAGGCTCCTTCACGGACACCCCCATGAGCATGTGCCTGAAAAACAACTACTACTCTGAGCCTGCCATTGTCGTATCCAAGCCCCCCACAGGGGCCAACCTTCCCAAGAAGCTGTGCTGTGCATCCAGTGCGGAGAGCCTTGAAAGTGAAGCCTCCTTCACTGAAGCCAAGACCCAGACTGGTCCCACCTTGCTGAAGATTAGAAAGGCCTTCACAGAGTCGGGCAGTGACCTCCAGGCTGTCGTGCAGGAGGACCACGGCAAAACCACAGGACCATGTGCGAGCATCCTAATGCCCCCACCAGAGACTCCTACACTCAAAGTTTTGTCTGTAGACATAGAGAGATCCAGCTTCCCGATACAACAAAGGCAGCTGGCTGACGACCAAAACATCACCTTTGGCCAGATTGAAATTGTTCCTTTGTCTCCTTTGCATATAGACAGTGCTCTGTTTGAGACTGGTGTATGTGGTAGTCCAGAGGTGAAGACTGATGGTTCCCTGTGTGCTGCTGCTGTCGTCGGTACCCAGAACAGCTCTGTGGTGGGAGAGACCGAGACAGAGGCAGGGCAGGTGAACTGCAGCAGGCTGATCGATGCCCTTGACATCCAGAGCCCTGCTCACTTCAAACTAGGTGTCTCTGCTGGCCTGCAGTCCACTCCCTACAGATCAGGCTTTGAACTCAATGATGAGCTCAACACACCTCCTCCCTCACAGCACATTATGGTACATGAAAATATTTCAGCTTCCCCAGAGGCTGGTACCAAAGACCAACAGCAGCAGCCCCTCTCACCGGGTAGCAGGGAAAGCAAACGAGTGGCAGACCACATCCAGCATTTCAACAAGCTCACCCTCTACTCTCCAAAAGCCTCCATGGCCACACAGGTCAGGTCACCCCTCAAGTTCCAGCGCACCCCTGTGCGCCAGTCTGTCCGCAGGATCAACTCTCTGCTGGGGGATAACAGGAGACCCACCAGGGCCGTGGAACTCCCCTCCAACCGGACTGGCCCTGTGGTGAAGGCTGTGAGTCTGGAGAGTGGCCTTTCCACTGGGCTCCAGCCTTACAAGGGAGAGGCACCGGCGGGACCTTCAAATGACCGCATTCGCGCCGTAAAGAAGCCACCTCCGGTCCCGCCCAAAAAGCCAAGCACCTTAGCCCGCAAACCAAAGGCGTGCGCTCTGGGCGATGTGACAAATAAGGTTCAACCTAAGGCCAAAGCAGACTCCTCTGTCCCGCCCGGTATGACTGATCCAGCGGGAGGTCAGAAGTCTGTTGCGCAGCAGGTAGCAGAGAAGGATGTGTGCCGTTACAGAGGTTCCCCAAGGAACCCTCTCAACCAAGGACGACTGCTGTCTGCCATGAAACCCATAGATCTATAGTAGACTCACTCGCCTTTCACATGCTATATTCCATATATTCCATCTATTTGCTAGGCAGATCTCTTTGCCTGGTTAGACTGTATAAAAAACATTCCCACTTCTGATACTTCATAGATTTCAGGGGATTAATTTATTTTGATTTAGATGCTGTTTTCTTTGTGTTATAATGGGAGATGTTCTTATACTGTTGCCTTAAACTTGTTTTATGCCAGTGCTGGTTTAAGCTTAGCGTTATCAACACATATCAGCTTAAAAGAGTGCATGTCGGTTGGTTGGTTGGTTGTTCAGTAGTGTTTAGATTGTAGTGAGTAAGCCAAATGATGGATGATTGGTTGTATGACTGTAAATCTTTAGTTTTAAGTTTTTATGCCTCTTAATTTATACATTTTACTATCTTTTAGCTGGGTAAATGCCTGAACAACTGTTTGCTGAAAAAAAAGGTTTAAGCAATGTCTTATTTTTTTTTTATTGCAAAATATTTTCTTAATTTGTTCTTAGTAATACATACATGTAAAAAAAAAAAAAAAGAGAGAAGGAAAAAAAAGATCAGGGCACCATTGCTGTATTTTCAATTTTGTCAAACAGTATTGATTCAACTGAATTGAATTTCAAAAAGATCACTGATTGAATACACTGCCATGTGAACTGTTTCAGGCAAATAAAGTCAAACATCAGGTCAATTTAATCTGTGCTCGTTTTTATTTTTTTGTCTTGTGGATTTGGAGGCATTACATGGTAGTACATGTTGATTAGGTCCACAAGGGGGCGTCCTGTAATCACACTTTGGTCGGGATTAAACTGGTTGTTGTGCCACCTCTCCTATTGATGTAACCATTAGACGCTGGTAACTTTACTTATTTCCATCAGAAAACTGATGTTAATGTATTAGTTTAGACTTGGTTTAAATAGTTATTCATAATGTACAATGCACTGTAGATTACATTAAAAAGAGGTTGTATATCTTGGCTGGGTTTACAAAGGGACAAAAAACGACTATGCACCTCAAGATTTACATTTTTTTTTTATTTCTATTTCCCATGTAAAGCCAGAACTGAAATTTAAAATTGAGGTGTATGGAAACGTTTTAGGCTTGCCATTGGTTAATCATGATCACATTATTTGTATAGCACTCATGAGAGAAAATAGTCAATGTCACATCAATACATTAAGATTAGACTGTGACCTGGCTATTTTCTGTCCTCTGGGGTAGGTGGTCTTCTTTGGTAAATATAAATAACATGTAGGCTGTATTTTTCTTGGTAGAGAAAAATTGGCCGAGTAGAGAATAGCGACAGGGTGAAATGTCATTCATTTCTTGAGATAACATTTTTCTTGAAGTTTGCATGAATTTTGGGTAGAGGTTGACTAAACTGGGCCACGAACATGTTGCCAATCCCCGTAATGGCCTACAACTATGGTGACAACATTGGCATGCATGCAGAGGCAATAGAGTGCATTTTGTTTGAAAATGCACTTTGATTACATATATTGAAGACGTCGATAATGTTGCAGGCTGCATGTAGTATGGGCTACAGCCATGTGTTCAACAGATGGTAGAGCGGCGAGGCTTCGTAATGTAGAACTCGGCAGTGCATGTATGGTTCGAAATGCAAATGTTAGCTCGCCAACTTTTAACCATCTAAAACTCCAGCGTAGTAATAGGAGAAAATATAATCAGCAATTCAGAGGAAAGATAAGCGGACAGGTAAAACAAATATGGCATCAAAAAACATTATTTCTCATAAAATTAGAAGACCATATTTAACAGACTTCTAGATCAGGTAGGACGAGGGAATAGGCCTAAATCATGAATAAAGTAGGCTGAACAGAAATGATATAGGCTGTCATTAGCCTATCTCATTTCCAAAGTGGTTATGCTCCTGTAAATGTCTGCTGCCTCAAAATTATACATGAAACCTGTATAAAATAGGCATATAATTTCTAGGCTAGCTACACATTAAAAATAATCGGGGAATTGCTAAATATTTTCCTGAATGATTTAAGCTCTTCGTTGAGCGACAAGTTTCAAGTTGACTCTAAAGATTACAGCCCGTCTATGGATTCGTTCGTTTGCATAATACAAATAACATGAGAAATTTGGCCATAATGCATATCTAATGATAGTTGATTATTTTACTAACGAAATAAAAAAATATATACAGCTAATTAGTCGAGCAAAATTGATTGAAATTAAATATTTTGAAGATAGCTTGCGTTGTATTTGTATTTGCTGATAGCCTATTACTCTATTGTCGTATTAGAGAGTCTTATGCTTTTATTAAAATAGCCTTACAGGTCATTATTTCTTGGTCAATCCGCATATTAAGCTGAGTTTTACTAAATAACTTGAGGCTGTTTGGCCATCTTATAGTTTGATAGGCCAAAGTATGCTCTGATTATGTTGCATCTATGGCTGGCAGAATACATTAGGCGTTTCATTTTATTTTTAATGCAGTTTTTTCCAGGCATGTTTAATGCATATTAAAGAAAACACAATTGTATGATTATCAAATGCTTATGAATGATTATGCAATACGCAACTAATGGCTTAACGGCCACTGACGTTGGTTGTAACTGTGAGTGAAAATTATCTGCCAAAATGCGAGTTTATATAATAAATAACTATTACAGTATATTAAAAAGGAATTAGCTCCATATATGAAATTCAGCACACTCCCAAATTTGTGTTCATAATGCACCTCTGGTTTCTATGAAATTCGTGCCAAGTTCCGTCCTCGTCCCCCTCCCCTTCTTATTCCTTGGTTGCCTGTTTTCTTTAAGTGGGTTCAGGGAAGTGTTGAGGGGGCGGATAGTTTTGATTTTCCCTACATCGTGCTTAGCCAATAATGGAGGGGGAACAGTTGTGCACATCTCAGCTGGCAGACATTTAAAAAGGAGACAGTCCGGCGCTGTAGCAATTTGTATTAAAACCCCCAGCCTCTGTCTATGGAATCGTTAGCTACTTCAGACTCCCACCAGTGCGCGCCCCCGTAGCAGTATACAGTCAACATTACCAGCTTCCCATCGCCGCGGAACGGTTAATAAAGGATTCACAAAATAATCTCCTTTGTGGCTACGTGGAGGCTTATACAGGTGAGTTAATTACGACTGGATACGATTAAATGTAGTATTTTCTAGGATATGATTTACAGCTAATTTAAGTGTACTTACATGGAACACAAATATATAGCCATTTTACGCACGTTTGAACTTGCTCATGTTTGGTCAACACCTGACAGGCTACTTACATCAGTCGTGCCGAATGTATTGAAATGTGACTTTCAGGGTCTCCATCTTAAAGGATTACATTGTGCTGATAAGGAGACGATATTCCTTTTAAATAGCATTGTTCCGTGGGTAATTGCAACGAAGTAACTGCGTATTTACGCAGCGTAAAACCTTGGCTGCTCTGTGTAACCCAGCAGTAATGTTGAAATGGTATGTGATAAATCTTTTCTTATCTCTCCCTAAGGATGGCCAGCTCAACGCGTATCCTCTGTGGTATGGTTTTCATCTTGGGGTTGCTATCCTCTCCTGTGGACTCAAAAAGAAACCGGGGCTCACAAGGCGCCATCCCTCATCCTGACAAAAACAACCCAAACGAATCGGAGCAGCAACCGCAGCCGCCACAGGCGGGATCTGGCTCCCGGCGGAGGCAAAGCTCTTCTGCACCGGCCGAGGAGGTTCTGGAGTCCAGCCAGGAAGCGTTGCATGTCACGGAGCGCCGCTATTTGAAACGTGACTGGTGCAAGACGCAGCCACTCAAACAGACGATTCACGAGGAGGGCTGCATTAGCCGCACCATCATCAACCGCTTCTGTTACGGACAGTGCAACTCCTTCTACATCCCCAGGCACGTGCGCAGGGAGGAGGGGGCCTTCCAGTCGTGTTCATTTTGTAAGCCGAAACGATTTACTACCATGACATTCACTTTGAACTGTCCGGACCAGCAGCCATCCACCAAGAAGAAACGCATCCAGCGCGTAAAGCAGTGCCGCTGTATATCCATAGACTTGGACTAAGACACGCGCACTTTGTGGTTGTGTATTTTAACTCCTCTTATTATTCAGTGACTGGATTGTTAAGAGAAAGAAGAAAGATTGCCATGCAGAAAAGAACATAGGCCTATCTCCATTTGGGGATATACTCTCCAGGACAATTACCCCACAGACAGATAGGTATATAGCCTATGTGTTAACATCTTTTCTTACACAGTGTGTGAACAAATATGGACATGCGTTTTGACAACAGAACCTGCTGTATCATATATTTAATTTCCTCACAAAAATCGCAGCCGTAGAGAACAAGCAGCATCGCACGGTAATGGAATGGGCACGTTTTACGCACGGCTTTCACACCTCAAACATTAGAGCTGCATTTGTTCTTACAATTGTATTTCAGTCTTTAGATTGTTGTTCCAGATACACAATATCCCAAACCATTGTGACAGGAAGCTATTCCTGTATAGATATACCATTTTGTAGTTATTATGTGTCTATATGTTTAGTTTCCACTATGTGGAATTTGAGGGACAAGAAGTAATGAGTCAATGTGATAATGAGATGCTTAGGACATTTCAAGAATGATTAGGCTAACTGATTTCTGTGAATCTCGACATCCAGTGTAGTAGACAAAAGATACTTTTTTGTAAGTTTAACGCCTACTCGGTTATATAAATCGATACTATGGCTACAGTGTTAGTTGAAAACGTGTTTATAGGCTATCGAGATTAAGTTGTAAAGTGTAGGCCTATAGCCATTAATGTAACCGGTTTGTTTATTTTCTCGAGGTAAATTATCCATGAAAATATAAAATAAACTGATATTGACCTTAATATTTGTTATTTTTTGTGTTAAGTTTTCAGATAAATGTTCCAGCAAAGTGCATAAAATGAAATGGAAACAAATTAACCGACGCCCGCATTAACACCGATTTCATGCAGGGCATTTTATGCATCAGGTTAACCCCAAACACCAAATAAAACCATCCTCTCCAATGATGGGTTGTTTTCTTCTTGCTTGGAGCCAACCTCTTGCTGAGACTTTTATATGTTTCTTAGACCTTTGGATACATTTCATCGTAAAAGGACGCACATTTATGAGCAAAGACCACAAGAAATGCGATTACCTGTCACTCTCAACAACCTTTTCAATAACCCCTTCAAACGATGCCATTCAGCTTCACAATATCTTCTCCCATGGCTCGCAAATCTGTCAGAGGATTCTGGAATGGGGCAAGCCGAAAAGCAATGGAGCAGGATGTTTTTTTCTTTCTTACATCCCATTATTTATAATCAAAGGGATGTAGCCACTATCAATCAATAGATGCTCAAGGGTGTAAGTGCACCTTGCCAAAGAGACTTTGCGTGAAGGAATTTTCAGCTTGTAATTTCTGTGATAATGGAATGCGGTTCTCATTGATTATAAACTGGAATGTGAGAACCAAACTCCAGTCTTTACCCCCACTATGCCAATGAGCTCATAGTTTCTCATTACACATGCAGCCTTTTTGTTTTATTCTTGCAGTTAAATAAAACAAAACAAACAAACAAACCACAAGTCATGACTCTGAAATTGATTTTACCTTTATTTGGCTATACTGCATTGCTCTCTGAAAGTAAGTAATGGGTGTAGAGAAAATAGAAAAGTTGGGACAGCACATCTGTTTCCATGCAAGTCTTCATTCAGACTCTCCTTTTAAGACTCTGTAGACTGATTCCTAGTTCTGGATCAATTCCTCTCATCCCCATTTTAAACAATTACAGTTGTTAAAATGATAAAAAGCACCAGTCTGAGCGCTATAGGGCTACATGAAACAACATAGTGATATACAATATAACAATTCTTAGTTAGGCTTGAGTTCATTTGTTTTCAAAAACCTTTTAAATGATCAATAGAATTTAAGGTTATGAAAAGGCTAGTCTTTATACAAAATTAATGGCACAAGACTTTGGAGGGTAAATTTAAAAAAAAGAAGTAAATACAGGTGCTGTCTAACTACTGTAGATACTTAATAGAACCAACCCAAGGTAAAAGTAGCTCACATAGTTGAACTGTTTTGACTGAAGAAAAAAACCAAACAAACAAAAAAAACACCCTGTATACACCTTTACATTAAACAGTAAATAAAAAGGCAATAGTCTACTGGTATATAATATCCAAATTGCACCACCTCCTATTTGGGTCAAGTACACGATAAATCAATGGGCATATATCTAAGCTCAACGTACACATAACATTCGTATGGAAGCGTCATTCATTCCAACCAAGCCATCAGGCAGCTTCTTGAAGTCAAGGAAATCACAACTCATATAAAAATACATCTTCAAGGGGAACAACGTTGATGTCTTTTGGCATAAAATAAATCTTTCTTTACATATATAAATATAGGCTTATCCCTATTGATACAGGGGCATGAATTATGTAGTCTTCCAATGCTTACATCTTGCATATTGAAAATAAAACATTTAGTTCAATAAATATAATCCAACTCTTTAAAAAAAGAAAGAAAGAAGAAAACAAAATAAAAATGAATATTTTCAGCATGACAACATGACAGAATTCATATATTTTCTCATCATAGCAAGGAAACCGCATTATTGCATAGGAAAACAGAGGTGCAAAACAGTGCAATACATGTGAATTACGTACACTATTACCATAACAGAGGGATGTGGCATAGCTACCTTCTACATACAGCTGTTACAAGCAGGAAAGTGCTTACGAAGGTGACATACACAATATATGTCAAGAACAGCATTCTTTAAGAGAAACTAACAATTCTGTATAATATACACTTAATGCGTTAGGTAGACGGGTGCAGGGCCGAGACCTGTTGCTTTCCTCCAAGTCGTTTGTTCATCGTGGCCTGATGTGTGCGAGTGTGCACGTGCATGTGTGTTGTGGGGCCAGGGCTGGGGGCCCCAGTTTGCTGCCAGGGTCTAACATTCTCTGGCTCTCACCCAGGAGAGGTCAGTCTGGTGCAGAACAGCAGAATATACAGACCCAACCTCAGCCTACTGATTAGCACGCACACATGAGTTTGTATACAATACGCCTTCATCTGGACTCATGGCCCGATATGGATCATATTTCATATTCCTTATGGGCGTACATCAGGAGATCATACTGCATGGTCCCTGCTAACTCTAAAAACACACTACGATGTATGTATTTACAAGACCAGTAATGAGCCGTAGTGAAGTGAAGTAAAAGTGAAGTACACTGGATATTGCTTTCATATTCCTGATTGATCTAGGATTACAATCCTCTAAGTGATCCATCTGGTCAACATTGACCCTCTGAGCGATGATCACCCGCCACACATATTTGTTCACAGAGCACAGCAATGACATGGACTAGTATGCAGCGTTTACACAATCTACCTATAACATATCGACTACATGTGATCTTAAACGCTGTCCTATGGTGCATCTTTTAGGTTTTAATAGGTTTTCAACTCTAGCAGGCTCTCAGAAGAGCCTGTGTAGGGTCATCACTGTGGGATATGTCAGCTGGCATTGTCATGAACCCCACTGACCCCTTGTGACCTTTCACAAGCCGGGCTCCCGGAGGTCACACCCGGGCTCCGTGAATGAGGTCAACATTTGACCTTCGGGACTCCCATCACTCCCGCCGTGTCAGCCGTGGATCCTCAGTGCAGGCCAACCTGCATCTCTTATACTTCACAAGGTCCTGGGTTGGAGTGCAGGTGATCCTCCAGGGTGGCGGCGGTGGTGGCCCTCCCATTGGGAAGTAGCCCACACAGGGTGCATGCTCTCTGGGCAAGGGCTGAGGTGGTAGAGGGGAGGGTGGTGGTGGCAGTTGTGGACCAGTTGGTACTAGTCAGCACCTGGGTGATGGTGTCCAGTACTGTTAGTTTACTTCTCTACGGTACCGTCAGTATCACAAACGAAGAGGGCCTGGGGGGGGGTCTTCAGTGTGAGTCCAAGAGCGGCACAGAGGGCCATGTATTATATGAGGTATGATGTTGAGTCTGAGGCAGGTGGTGAAAGGAGGAGGGATGAAGCCAGTGGGCCTCCTCATCTGTCATCTCCTCTCTTACCCTCTCAATTCTTTCTGCTACCACTCTTCCTTTCTCTCTCCTCTTCCTCACTCATCATTTCATTCAGCTGGAGGAGACGCTGGCTTCTTTCTGGCGCAGCCTCTCCTTCTGTTGGCCAGAGAACCAGAGAAAAGGCTCAAGGAGTGTTTTTGCATTGGGTTCAGTGTTGGAGGTTTCAATATTGAAATTATTTCTCAGGGCAATTCCATTTCAGTTTGGTTCAAACGCTTACCAGACTGTTGGCGTTGGTCTTCTTGGTCTCCACCCTCTTCTCCGCGGTGATCTTTTTGATGTTCTCCTGGGCTTCCTTCAACCTAGGAGAAAGAACATGAAAGCTCAATATCTACAAGGGATTGGATGCGTCTGCTCCCAAGTGTTTACGCAACCTTCAATTTCAGAAAGAATTTAGTCGTGACATGGAACTGCACATTGGAACCGCTACTGCTGAACCAAGAGAGTTGTATTAAAGCAACTAGTAAACACATTAGAGAAGCAGTAGGCCCAGGTTGCTAGCAGGGGCCTCTCAGTCGGTCCCTGCTGAAGTTGTTTGTAAGAGCAAACACACGGCAGTAACCCCCTCGGGGCATTCTGACTGTAGTATGGAGGCATTGAGAGCACTCTGCAAATGCACGCATTCACACGCGCACACAGACACACACCCTCGCGTTTGTGGGTAGTGAAAACCCCACAAGTGAGAGGCAGGGTAGAATGACAGTGGGCCGATGAGATAATGAGGCAGTCTTTAAAAACACTTGGCTTTTACGAGTGTGCAAACAGTATTTAAAATAAACGTAATTGTACATAAGCACAATCAGCTGTGGGTAATACGGGATACGATAGCCTAGTAAACAATTAAGAGAGAGGCCATGGATGCATGGCAAGGCTGTGAAATCATTAACTCCTTCACAGAATTTACTATCTCACAGGGAGGGAGGGCCCAGTTCAAAGATAGCATGGCTCTTGTGACTGTGTGCGTGTGTGTGGCGTTTATGGTGTGCAGACTCCGTTAACTCTGGCACTAGTATCGACTCCTCTTAATCTCGAGCAACTGATGTGCAAAACCCAGAAGTCTTAGGACTGGAGCGAGCCGAGACGGGACCACAAAATACTTTGAAGTTACTGTATCCGAGTACTCTGCAGCTTTGTTGGCTAATTAAGCAGCTTCTCTCCCTGCCTCAGTCCTGTGTGGCCTCTGTCAATCTAAGTCTTCTTCCCACGTGCGGTGCTGCTGCCTCAGAGTTGCATGTCCAGATCATGGCAACCTTTGACAAGTCTCCCACAACACACAGTCTTTTAAAGTCCCGGGCCCCCTGTCCACTGGCTAATAAAGCCAGGCGGCCGCCAGGAGAGCCTGCTGTCCCTCGGTGGGACGCCCCCCGACACGACGCCTCAGGTCAGGGGGAGCGTCGTAAATCTAGGCCCCGGCTTTGAGACATGGGACCAGGGCCTGGTCTTCTCTTTGATGGCCCTTGATGGCCTTCTGCTTTAATCACAAGCCACTGTCTTCGCTCTGTCTCCAATGTACAATCAGAGTTCATTGGTGTTTTTTTTTTGTTTGTATTTGTTTAGCACCACATGCGAAGGTAAGGCAGACAAATGACTAGTCTGAGGTTAAGATGGTTGTGTCTGGGTCATTCTGGTAGCTCAGGCACATACCACATGTACTCATGTAGGTTTGAGACCAGCTCACAACTTATCTTTCCAGTCACTATTCACTATATACTAATAAATCAAAAACGCCTTCTAAGTAAATAATAAAGCACGGTCAAGTCTCACTCCGGTGGCTTTGTATCTGTGTTGTTCTGCAGAGCTGGGGGTGCAGCTATCAAACCTTTAGTTCAAAACAAAGCGCCCATTTTATCCGGCCATTTAAAAAAGAAAAGGAATCTCTGGAGCTCCACCGGACACTAAATAGATTGTGTTAATTAAATGTGATTGTGATGGCCCACGCTCACCTCTCCTTGGATATGGTCTTGTTCTCCCTCTTCCAGGTGTTCTTGAAGTCGCTGCAGAACTCGTACCAAAGCATGAAGATGTAGCTGGGGGCCACATCCTTCTCACCGGACTTGGGCTTGAGGCCAAAGTAGCTCACCATGTCCTGGAAGCTGATGAAGACACACCGCAGAGAGGAGGAAGATGATGATACGGTGATGTCGGTATGACATGTGCTTTTGTTTTGAGCATTGCAATTTTATTGGGACTTTAAAATTAGTTCCATATAATACGAGATGGAGGAGAGCAAGAGGCAGGTGTGTGTGCGCGATGATAAATGGAGAAAAGAAACACATATAGGTATACACACGGCTCCCACACATTCTTCATTTCAATATTCCATACATTTCCCAGACCTTGTAGTTGTCCACCATGATGTATGCCCACAGTGTCTGCATAAGACTATAAACAAGTCCATATCACACTTAGCTACAGATTATTCTTCACAGGTCTTCCAGCTACATAAAACGTGTTCATCATGTGTTATCAGGACTGAACAGCAAAACGCTTCCATATTTTTCCAGACATTGTTTCCAGACTCTGTATTGTAATTCCCGAAACTTTTAAAGGCCATGGAATTATGTAATACATGCGTGCTTAGGAACCTTGTATACAGCATGAAGGAGTGAGTGTAAGAGAGGAGGAAGGCAAGATCAGAGATGGCAAGAAAAGAAAGAGAGAGAGAGAGAAAGAGAGAGAGAGAGAGAGAGCTGGGAGGTGAGCATTCACCCTGCTGGGCTACAGGGGAGAGCGAGTAGCAGAGCCTGCAGGACGACTGCCAGAGGAGGCAGACAGCCATGAACAGACTGTTACCCCAAGAGACACAGCAGACAACCCCCCCCCCCCCCCCACACTCTCCCCTTA
>OMKL01060763.1:0-10017 GCA_900302295.1 Parasudis fraserbrunneri | reverse complement strand
CTAGTATGTATATACTCACCCAGTCGACCTTAGTAGCCTGAAAGTCACTACTTCGGAATCGGAAACACTCTATTCGCCAAATACAGAGAATGTACAGGAATTCGTCTTGGGTGACAACCGTGCATTCAGCAACTCTCAAGTTCCACAGTGTGACAGATACACATCATACTGTGACAGATACACATCATACTGTGACAGATACACATCATACTGTGACAGATACACATCATACTGTGACAGATACGCATCATACTGTGACAGACACGCATCATACGGTGACAGATACACATCATACAGTGACAGATACACATCATACAGTGACAGATACGCATCATACAGTGACAGATACGCATCATACAGTGACAGATACACATCATACTGTGACAGATACACATCATACTGTGACAGATACACATCATACTGTGACAAAAGGGACAAATGGCATATAGTACACGTTTGACAGAACAACAGCAGGCTATACACATCGCTCTCTGTATATTTGATGCTATGTACCGTACATCAGTCTTGCTTTCTGTTGCAGTGCTTTGACTGTGTTGTGCCTGTTTTGAATATGGGCCTCGACATTGGATTACATTTATTTGGGAGCGTCTTTTGTTATTCCACAGGTCAAAATGTGGGTCCAGCTGCTTATCCCAAGGATAGAAGATGGAAACAACTTCGGAGTGTCGATCCAGGAGGAGACGGTAGCCGAACTCAGAACGGTGGAGGGGGAGGCGGCATCTTACCTCGATCAGATATCAAGGTATTATATATTAAAGCAATTAACCCCAAGAGGAAGGGGTAAATGGGTGGATTTACGCCCGGTTGTATAGTCGGATCCCGAGGCGCAGCCTAATCTGTATATAAATTTATAGTTGTGGGGCAACTGTAATTATAATAATCCCTACTACCTATTGCCTTGGTATTTCTCTGGGGATGTCTAAATAAGGTATTGATGGCTTCCTCTATCTTTTCCTCCTAGATACTACATCACAAGGGCGAAGCTGGTGTCTAAAATAGCGAAATATCCACACGTGGTAAGTGAATAACAGAGTTATTAAAGTACAGAGAAATCGAAACGTGTGTGTACAGTAAACGGCCCGGCCTTATCCATGATATTATCTTATGAAGATGATAGAATGAAAAGGATGATCTAATAATGATATAACCCCAAAGACATCATATAATGAGGAGATGGAGACGGCGGCAACAGTGAAACAACTTGCTACAAAACAAAGCATTCAGAGAAAATAATTAAATGTGATGTTATTATATGTAAAGTAAAGTCATAATCTACTGCATTTCGAGGTGAAATGTGAGTTTTATAGATGTGTTTAAGTTAATAAAGATCTCTTCGGTGAATGGTTGCCACGGTAACTAAGGACTTCGGCAGAAACCACTGAATGGCGCATGCGTGGAAGGGGTCGGGTCTCGTTAAGTCGCCGTTATCAAGATGGCGGCGGAGAGTGAGCAGACTCACTCTTGAGGGAGGCTTTGATTACCCTTTTCTCACTTCTTCACAGGAGGACTACCGGCGCACGGTAACCGAGATCGACGAGAAGGAATACATCAGTCTGAAGATTATAGTGTCAGAGCTGAGAAATCAATATGTAAGTCAAGGCCGTTTAGCTCCCGTTTTCATGACATCCAGCTGCTCGTCGGTTATCTCTTGACCGTAGAGGAGAGGGGGACGAACGGCGTGCAGATGTTGAATTAAGTCGAAGGCTGGTTCGGCTCGTATGTAGCAGGGAGATGTCAGCCCGAAGTCGTTGAGGCCAAGACTTTGCACCATGGCACCATAGGTCACAGAGACCAAGAGCGCTCTTTTAATAAACTGTTACCTCAGACGAAGAACCTCTTACAAGTCCGTTTCAGGTTTTCAGAGGAACAATGTTTTCAAACTTTATTTTCAAACTTTACTATCTAAAGATGGTAAGTTAAAGAGTGTCGTGTTCATTCACAGTTAAAGACGGTAGAGGTTGAGTACTTTCTTGTGATATATCACATTCACCCTCTAAGTGATTTCGGATTGACTTCACAACTGCGAAACACATGGGCTGTCCAAACAAAACGGACTTGTATGATTCTTCTTCTCGAGGGTTCATTGTTGAACCGTAGGAGGATAGCAGGGTAGTGGTAGGGTGTGAGGTACCAGCTGATACCAGGAAGCTGGCCTGTAACCGTTCAAATGCTGCTGGGGGAAAGTACGTTGATTGGATGACGAGAGAGGTTTGCGGCGAAGTGATTGGTTGTGGGCATTAAATGTACGTTAGCCAATAGGAGGCTCATCCTGTCGTGGGCGGCGCCATGGTAGCGTGGATGGAAAACTCAAGTTCTCCTGTAATTACCTTTTAAAACTCCACAAGCAATCCAGTATCATGCGAGTTCACCTTCCTTCTAGGGTTGGCATCAACTCGCTATCCAAACTCTGCTCCCTTCATGTGATTTTTTTAGTCTGTTTTTGACCTGAAATAAAGATCAAATCAAACTCTTTCAATGAAAGACAAATGTTGTCACGTCAAGTCAGTTTATTTGCCACATACATGGATGGATATGCATTACAGAAAGAAAATAACTTGTTCAATAAAACTCAATAAACAATACAACGCTTAATAAACTCGATTTTATAAAAAAATAAAATTCCCTGATAATTAGATCACTAATACAAAGTTATAAATAATTAAAATCTAAAACATTAAGATCACAATCAAAATATATTCAGCTGCATTTTCAATATGTTCTGTATGTATGAATTAAGCGGTGCCGTTTCTAACTGTAACTGTCTGATTTCTACCCAGGTAACGTTACACGACATGATCCTGAAGAACATTGAGAAGATCAAGAGGCCTAGAAGCAGTAATACTGACGCCTTATACTGATGCTCATCCAACCACCACAACCTCCACCTTCCATCCTCCGTCTCTCTCTCTCTCTCTTCCTCCCTCTCTCTCCCTCCTGCCATGCTGTTGAGCTAGCCTTGCCCCGGTCTCGAGGAGTAGAGCTAGATCCTCACCCATTCACACTCAATCAGTACGACCTAGTCCAGAACCATAGCCTCCGTAGACGAAGAAAACGAAAAAAGACAAAAAAAAAGACAAAAACACTCATTTTCTTTTGTTTTGAATTGTAAAATATTGTCCTTGTTTTAAAAACCCTTTCAAGATACACTTATTGAAATCTCTCGATGAACAGAGAGATTGGTCCTAGAGAAGAAAAAAAGCCCTATGTATTTTTTAAATTTAATTAAAAACATTTTGTCCATTGATATTTTGTGAAACCGCTTTATTTATGGCTCTGTTTTGGTAGAATTGTGTTTATGCCGACTGCTTCAGTGAATGTGTTGTCCTTTCTTTTCTTCTTGCCTCAAGATCCACATTTTATCATGAGGTCAGTCTTTCATAGGATAGGTTAAAAATAAAAATGCTCTTTATAGTAATCTTATCAAGTGCATTTTGATAGTGGTAATATACCAGTAGCTGTTCGGTCTTTATGCTGAATAGTGGGCAGTCCTGCAAAGATCAGGCAGTTTAGTCATTTTAGGTCATCAGTATGACAATTTTTAAATATGAAGTGATGGTTTTAGATTCACAGGCTTATAATTTATCAATGAAAATGTCATTATTCACCAAAGCATCTCTTTATGTTTCAAGGGAGTCATTTTAATGAATAAAAAAACTTTTTGATAAAGAGATTTTGAATGATTTTGCACATTCATGTTTTTGTTCAGTTGCTGGTAGGAATAATGTCAGATTGACACTTAATTTGTTTGCTTTTCAGAAATTGTTTTCATAATAGGTAAGCTGCAACACCAAGTTGTGTCTTTTTATGGAAATACTGTAGATCAATGCTCCCATGTGATCTGTAGGTGTCACTATATGGTATGTTTCTAACTCCGAACAAAGACATGGCTGGGCCCCTGAAAAGGTTCAGTGAATGGGCCTTTTCTCTCCTGCATAACACAATAGAACTTTTTGGTGCGCCCCCACATCTTTCAAATGGCCATTCAATGCTCACTGTCTGCACTATAATCACAGAGTTGATGAGTACAGCACCAGTCAGATCAAGACTGACGTGAAGAGTTTGATCTCAACCGTGTCATTGTTGACATTTACAAAAACGAGACCATCCCTAATGTTGCCTATTCAATATCTATAGGCTACAAAGCATTCATAGCATTCTATTTCATATTCATTGTGAAGATATACCTGTATTTGCTCCATCACACCAAGCGAACACCGCTCCCGCCGCCCAGAGCGAAGCTGTTTGTCCGCCTCCGTTCGCGCCTTACAACTGACTTTGTATGCATTCGCGCCGCCTCTAAATTTAGTTTTACGTTGTATTTGAACGTACAGTTATGTGTCTAACACTGGGGTTTTGACACATTAATTGCAGTGTGGAGTTTATTTTGATTACTTGCTTGGGTTTTATACTGCCAGGTAATCATTCATGGAGAATGTCATCTCTTCTCTCATCAGACAGAAGACTGGGTACTGGTGTCTGACGAATGCATGTGCAAAGAACTGCGGTTTGCATGGTCAGATTATTCCACCTGGGGGCCCCTGTGCAAGAAAGTGTTATGGGCCCCTACGGTCACTCAGGAACAAACATAACTAGGGGAGTCCTGGAGTGTGCTCCCCTGGGAAGAAGGATATCTGACAATATTGGAGCCCCTGTACTTTAAAATAGTAGGCTATGCTTGAGCCCCTTTCAGTTAAATCATGCTTGCAAGGGTACATATTCCAATTGAAATTAGTGAAATTTTGCAGTTATGATACAAGAATCCTGGGGCTTGTGGGGCATTTGCCTAGAATGCCAGCTCGATAATCCAGGCATGGCTGTTTGAGTATTTATACGAGAGAGAACACAACTCAAACAATATATTTTAAAGACAAAAAGTTGCATGTAATTGAAGACCCATGTTGTGTTTGAAGTATCCTTGCGGCGTGTCATACATTTCCTACCAAAATGGCACCATGCCCTGAGCTCATGGCTATACTGTGTTGTTTGATTACAATGTTGTTTTGGATTGCAGGATACTGAAGTGACCTTTAAGAACCTGTCGCAACAGGACTGTATTGTACTGTATTGATATAGGCTATAAAGGACTGTATTGACTATAGGATTATGTATCATTATGTTTTATGTCAAAACAGAGGTCCTGTATGATTCAGCAAAGTCTTATCTATTTCTCTAAAACTTTTAATGTTTAATAGGATTATCATGGTACAAAAAGAATATCCAATAGACAATAAAATCCATAGGATCCTGCTGGAAAGAAATCCTGTAGTACTTTTGAAATCCTGTAAGACTATTGGAAGAATGACTCAGTACCTGACATGAATGTTGAAGATGGAAAGTAAGTCACAACCGTGAAAACACAACAGTAATGCTCACTTATCACCAGTAGATGTCGCCAAAACAAACAAAAATAAGGACCTTGTGGATCACTACTTCTATTATTCATTCCAAACAAACTGCTTTCACTGCTGTTGATGTAAAACATATCACTTCCTCGCCAACGTACCGGACACCAATGTTGAGAACAGCAAAGGTAAATATAACATTCATGAACTAGGTATAGGTAGAATCATTATTGTGTTATATCAATTGGTGATATGGAGAGTGGTGCCCAGAGAAACAAGTTTGGAGGGGGAAAATATTTTGACAGTGGGATATTAAACACATACATACTTTTGCACAACCTGAAATAATGGTTATTAATTTTAGAGTTAGTTTACAAATGGACAATGGTAGTTGGTTTTTCAGTAGTTAACTACCTTATGTAGATTAGGTAGTTTACAAAAGACACATTTTCTTGAAAATTTTACATTTGTCTTATTCCACTTTAACAACTGCTCCTTGTCTTATAATTAAGACACATCCGTGCCTAAACCTAAAAGAGGATTTTCCTGCCCTGTCCACTAATTCAGGCACATACTTTACTCTCAGTTCATTTGTTGCTCCACGTGGTACCTGCACGATATTCCAGAATGACAATTTTCTGACGATGTAGTTGAAATGGGAGTTCCTGACGGAAGTTCAGCTGAGAGACTGAACCCCTCCCTACCTTCGTGTCGGTCTTAACCAAAAGCGGGTAGAGCAGAGTCGAGTTGAGCCGGTACCGTGCGGTGGAAAAGCGCCGCAAATTGTCCCCTGCCAATCCAGTTCCATCATGCTCCAAAAGGCTCTCAACCCTCCTACCTTTATGTTGTCATGCAGGCACCCACCACGGCCCCGGTGGGGTGGAACCGTTTCTCATCAATCATGCACAAAGACAGATCTCCAGAGTTAATGTAAAAATACAGAAAATAAATACAATACAGATATTGAGATCCTTAAGCCATAGGCTGAGCAGTCTTTTCTTTGGCCATTCAGAGGAGACTGAGATCTTTGAAAGGTTTTTAGAACGAAGGGGGAAGAGGAGGGAGGTTGGGAGGGGAGGGTCTTCAGGGTAATTAAAGCAAAGAGACACAGGGGTTGAGGGGAGGGGGAAGGCCTGTTTTTTTTTTAGCATAAAACCTCTACCGGCACCGCCCAGGCCTACAGGTCAAGTTTCAAGTTTCAAGTTTTATTTGTCACATGCAGTTACACCACAGTGAACGCGCTCAAGCTCGGATAGTAAAAAAAAAGATACACTAAATACAATACAATAAAATACAATGAGAATGAGAAAATGTACAGTATATATATACTGTACCTCCTCCAGCAGGTTGGACTCCCTGCTATCATCCTGGCATGATATAATCGCTCCAGAGCCCCCTGCAGGATATGACTGTGTGCTCCTCTTCAGTGATGGGGACTGTGCAAAAGATTTCTCATTATTAATTTCTACTATCTATGCTACATCCTTACCATCATTTCATATTAAACCATCATCTCTTTATCACTTTTGATTGTTGTCAGTTGAACTGCAACTACTACGTAAAAGTGGTGTTCGTTTGACAAGCTTGAGGAGTTTCCCGAACTCTGCCCGCAGAGCAGCTGTTCTTCGACAATCCTACACACTTTAAAAACTGTAAAAAGGTTTTATACTCAACAGGCCGCTTTTCCTTTTTATTAAAATGAAATAAAACAAAGATATCTATCCTTAATCATTTATATATATTTTTTTTTTTTTTCATGTTTTACTTTTGGTATGTGTGTGTGTCTGGGGGAAACCCATCCTCCTGTGGTCGGCCAACAAGAGAGAGAGAGAGAAAGAGAGAGAGAGAGTCCTATTCACACTCAGTACTTCACATAGTGGCAGCAGATACATACAGCACAATGACGAAAAGTATCTCACATAAAGTGATGACAGATACGTACAGGACTGTCGTGGGAAACCCACTTCTGGGTGTCCACAAGTTCGGGCAGGAACAAAACTCCACGCGCAAACTCAGTTCTTCTCAGAGGAGAAAGTATAAGTTTTACGGATATTTATCAAAAATCATAGTGTACGGGTATTGGCAAGGTATTTGGTTTCGAGAGCAAATTAAAGAAAAATCTAAGAAAAATCTGAACGTGGTACCTCTCCGTACGTAATTTTAAACCATGCTTATGTCACCTCCCCTCGCTTCCCAACTGGACAAGCATCACTCCTCCTTTCCTCCGTGCGCGTCAACTTGCCTAATCAGAAAGACGTGGGGTGTGACTTGCAATTCTCACTTCTCCCAGACGTGGCACTATAACACCATTTATTAGATTCTTTCAACAATGAATAACAACTCTATACCCCGTAATCTTGAACTCTGCCTCACACTATCCTCCCAGCACCTGTGTTCTCTCTGTGTGTGCTATCAATCCGGTTGTTCCGACTGTATAGTGGAATTATTATGACTACTTTGACAGAAAAACTGCATACATCCCCTCTCTTATCGTTAGTTTGCCATTGTCCTGAAATTTGTTCCTTTGTAAACCGGACCCACCCAGTTCTTATCTGTATTCCATTTGAAACTCTCATATTTTCACTAGACTTGCTCGGAGAAGTACCATACACATACCAAACTCCGTTTTCAGTGTTATACATCAGTGGTTGCAGTAAACCATTACAAACTTTAATTCGAAAATGAGAAAGATATATGGGAAAGAGACAGCACTTCCTTTCATACAATATTATGAAAACCTGAAATGACTAAACTGTAAACTGTTCTTCTTGATACTTAACCAGAAAAAAAAGTGTATATATATATTAACCCTTTCTTCCCCTCTCAGGTTTGTACTTAGCTATGCACTTGAGTTTTGCACTGGATTATGGCACTATGATGCAGGTAATACCACCAATTGTTTACCCTTGAGTTGATCCTATCGCCAGTTTCTGGTGTGCACACACTTGTAAGTTGCTTTGGATAAAAGCGTCTGCTAAATGACTAAACTGTAAACTGATCACTCTACCACAGGACCTCACATACAGTGACGACAGATCAGACAAGTCAGGTTTTCAAGTCAAGATGTTTGCATCGCCCCAAAATCCCATTACGTGTGTCATTGGGCTTCGTATAAGGAAGATAAGGAAATATTCCCACAAAAACCTGATAGGAAAAAATAGGGAAGAAACCTCAGAAGGGCAATTCAATGAGAGATCCCCCCCAAGAAGGATGGCCAGGCATGCAATAGTTGTTGAGGTGGGCAACAATTTGGTACAGAAATACAGTGAAGGAATAATAGATAAAAAACTTTACTAACAAATAGTGATGTCAGATACATACAGTACAATGACAACAGAACCTCACATACAGTAACGATATATACACAATATAATGACAACAGGACCTTGTATACAGTAATGACATATACACGATATAATGACAACAGAACCTCACATACAGTAACGACATATACACACACAATATAATGACAACAGGACTTTGTATACAGTAACGACATATACACACACGATATAATGACGACAGGACCTTGCATACAGTAACGACATATACACACGATTTAATGACAACAGGACCTCACATACAGTGATGACAGATCTCTTCTTGTTTTGTCCATCAAGGCAGGTTTTCAAGTCAAGATATTTGCATAGCCCAGAATCACATTTTGTGTCTCAATGGGTTTCACAAGCCCATAATGGAACAACACCCTCCTGACCTTAACCTTAACCCCAATGAAGATGAGGAACAATTCCCACAAAAACCTAACAGGGAAAAATAGGGAAGAAACCTCAGAAGAGCAATTCAATGAGAGATCCCCCCCAACAAGGATGGCCAGGCGTGCAATAGGTGTTGAGGTGGATAACAATTTGATAGAGAAATACAGTGAAGGAATAATAACAATAATCAATACAAGGAAAATCATACATTGGCAGAGCAACGGGAAAGCAGAGTCAACAGGGCATAAACAGTAACCATAGAGATAGCATCAACGTTGCTATCACATACTGATACTGATACTGTCACATACAGTGATGAAAGTACAGTACAATGAAAAAAGAACCACACATAGAGTGAAGACTCAGCTTTGCCCGGGATCCACTTCCTCTTTTTGAGGAAGAGACGACGCTCCGAGTCACAGGTCAGCGCCTTCTCCCCCCTGTCAATCCTCTGCCGCTGGGAGGACGGCCTCTCTTCGTCACGTGTGATCAGACATTCCTCATCTTCCAGAGGAGAAGGGCAACCGCCGTTACGACGTGCAGCATAGTGGCTGTTGATGATACTTTACTCTTACTTTTTAGAACGTGTATTCATCGCTATGGTTACGCACCTTCTATTTAACATCACAATACAAAGAATGAGATTACAATTCAGAATTTGGATACTAGGGCATTTAACTCATGAAGCGTTTGCCAAAGTGGGGACTGTTGTTATAGGCTGGATGTACAAGTTGTAAGTCCAGTCTATGATGTGGATGTCACAATGTTGCCTAATATTACTGACACAATAACTAAGTGTCTGTTGCCGGAGCTCTGTGCAGAGGTGGGCTGTGGAGTCATCCAAAGCCATTCCCTGTTCACGCACTGACAGAATGCAGGTTAGGCCGTCGTGGACACTCCCTGCGTCTTACAGACCAGTGGCAGTCTCCCGTCTCTCC
>OMKL01060636.1:4010-17766 GCA_900302295.1 Parasudis fraserbrunneri | reverse complement strand
GCAGGTCAGGGTTAAAGGGTATGTGCGTTACCAAGGGGGCAGACAATGCAAACAATGTTGCAGCACTGTAAAAGACTATTAGCGAGTGACCAAGGAAGGACTACCATAAAATGGTTTAAAGATTATGTACATATAAATATGTAAATAGATTATGTAAATATAAATATGTAAATGTATTATATTTGTGCATTTGTATATTTCTACGATAGACAAAGTTATTTGAATCTATCTAGAACAGGCCTTCTACTAATCTAACGTGAAAAGTTAGTTTAACCATTTATTATAATGCTGAATAAATGGCAGTGGCAATACAGTTAGTCTTGCTGGTATGGTTGTACTCTTAGGGTTGCTCCCTGCAGCAAGAGAGGTTAAAGGATAACAACTTACACGGAACATAAAGCATAACGGGATCCTGAAACTGAACAGCAGGGAGCACTGCGAATGAATCCCCCATAGGGAATGTAACTTACAGAGTGCAACACTTGAGTAGTTGCATACAAGACAGAATAGAACCAGAGCAGGTGAGAACAGCAGCAGCAGCAACACTTGGCTCAACATCAGCGAACAGAGTGTGTGTGTGTGTGTGAAAGGGGAGGTCTTTAAATAGACCGGCGAATCAGAGTAGGCCGGACGCTGAAGCGTCAGCTAAGCAGTCACAGCTCCACGCACGACTTAAGAGTGTCCTGCCAGAACTCGCTTCGCCCATTAATCAAAATCTTGAAAAAGTACCATTTTGTGATAGTAAATAAACAAATAAATTCATAAAGAAAATAGCAATGGTATTGAGTTAAAATGGAGCTCTCTTCTCTGTCTGTCAGGTGGCGCTGAGAAGCTGGAGGCGGTGGAGGACCGGGGAAGATGCTGACCCCGTGGCGGCTGCTCCTCTGGCAGCTGGCAGTTAGATTATCCTATCATGTCGTGACTGGTAGGTCATGATTCATACTAAGCCAAAACCTGATGTTGGGAGCTATACACGAAAGTCATGGTTCATAGATAACGCCGCATATTTATGAAAGTCATGGTTCATAGAAAACGCCGCATATTTATGAAAGGCCCCTATATGCACTTGTAGCATGGTGACCACTGTTTTCCCACTATTGTTTTTTTCTTTTCTTTTTTTTACATAGTGTTTTATTTGATTGGAGACATGTTTTTTCACTCTGAAATGTGTCGTCTGAGTGTTTGATGCGACTGACGGTATTGTTTTTAGCCTACATGATTTTTTTGGTTTACGTTCGTAATGTCTGTAAATACTGGAGGAATAAAACAGACCAGTATTTGAGTTATGGTGCATTAAGAAGGTTCTGAAACGATTTCGTAATTTCAGTTAAGTTATGCTTTATTATCCCCTTGGGGATATTTGTCCTCTGTATTTGACCCTAAGTATTTAGGAGCCACAGTGCAGCACCTGGGGACCAACTCCAGTTGTAATGCCAGGACTTTGGTCAACGGCAATGGCAGGAGAATGTACCTAGCATGCATGTCTTTCAGTGTGGGAGGAAACCCATGCAAACATGGGGAGAACATGCAAACTCCACACAGAAGGGCCCCCTGCTGGGGTTTGAATCCAGGACCTTCTTGCTGGGAGGAAACAGTGCTAATTACAATATTTTTTATGTCTTTATCTTGTAATACAATCGTCATGGTGCTATTTCATGCAAAATTGTGTATTTTCTTTTACTTTTTTTAAAAACTGCTGCATGGAAAGATTATTGTATTTAACAAAAATGCATGCATGCTGGCACTGCACTGTGGCTGCCCACTGCTCCTTTGTATAAATTGTATGTGTATTTACACACAGTATAAATACATATAAATACCGTGGTCAATGCGGATCCATGATGGATGATGGTACATCATGGTACATGATGGGTACAGAACACCTTCATATTTGGTGAATATGCCCAAAATGTAGATGGTCCAAAAATGTAAATTCCAGATAGTATATTTCATGGACCTGACTGTTTGATTTGTTTTGATTGACAGCCAGCTTGTGCTTGGGCGGGTCAGACATCTTTGCAAGAGTCAGAGAGAACAGCCCCAAAGGAGAGTTAATAGCAAACATCAGCATGAAAGGGGACCCGGGGGCCAACACCATTCGCCTGTGCCTCACCGGAGAAAACGCTAATTGGTTCTTCTTGGAGGGTCGAACCATCCGGCTGAACTCCTCCTTGTCAAGAGCTCTGGATAGAGAGGTAGCACTCCTTTAACTGTTACTGGATGGAGAATGGTTCTGTATTTTGGTTGGCCAAACAGTAGTTGCTCTAATCAATACATGATCATAAAGGGAAATTCCACTGCAAAACAACTTTAAACTCATTTACCAGATTGAGGCATAACTGATTGATTCTCACTATGTAGCCGGCCAAAGTGATCACTGGTCAAACGATGGCCGTGGAAGGTGCTAATTTAGTAGAGCCATATGTCATAATGTTGCTTAGCTTTACCCTCACTCAATTTTGAAGAACTACAATGGGCAGGTAATTTGAATTTCCTGATACCTCGACTGTCTCTCTCAATCAGCTTCCCACCCTCCCTTACCAGGTAATGGAGTGACCAAAAGTAAACGCTCGCCCTCCCCTTCTTCTGTGTGTTTGGTAGGAGTGGCAACCTTTGACTGGCATTGTCTTACATTTGCCCCTTTTCACCTCAGTATACTCCTTTGTAAAGCTGGGAGCTGGCGCATGCACAGTAGTTTGGGGCTTTATCTCTGGCCTGATGATATGTACAGAGTTGGCTGTGAGCTCATTTTAATCTGTAGACATCCAGAGTGGAATTCCCCTTTAATGATTTTTAAGTAACTATGTAATGGAGTATTTTTTGTGTTCCATTCTTTTACTTTTGAGTAATTTTCAAGTACTCCAACTTGAGTAAACTTTCACTGAGCAGGCCTTCTACTTGAGTAATATATTTCAATAATCTTTCCACCTCCGCTAATCTATATTGAAAAGTTCACTTACAACATCTCCTTTTCTCTCAAAGGTTCAGGGATCTATTCTTATGGCACAACTGACCTGTTATGAAGATGACGTATTAAGGGTATGACATGTAAACTACTGTAGCATATTGCTAACCAATACATGGATGACATGTAAACTACTGTAGCATATTGCTAACCAATACATGGATGACATGTAAACTACTGTAGCATATTGCTAACCAGTACATGGATGACATGTAAACTACTGTGGCATATTGCTAACCAATATGGAGAACCTTTGAAGGGAAGGCTATTTCCCTTAACATAAAACAAAGGCTGTTTTTCCCCCTCAGAGTCAGTACAGAGTCATAGTTGAGATCCTGAATGAAAATGACAACAAACCTCGATTCCTGGAGAAGACTATACAGCCATTTTATGTCAGTGAGGTAAGAAATCTTAGGCTGATTGGCAAAGAACAGACAGCCACTTTTCAGACTACCACTTTTTCGGCTATAGAGTAGAGGCTATAGAGTATTTCTGCCCATTGGAACTAGTGATGCACTGATACTGGTATAGAATATCAGCCAGACACCAGGACAAAGAAGGGTATTGGTATCAGAGAATTTCCCCAACACTAAAATTCGATATCAAGAGCCAAATGTAATATACCATAAATCAAAGCAATGTGACTTGATTTTCAGTATTTTTTGGCACAGAGGCATTTTGGATCTCTCAATTGGAGAAAAAAGGATTATATTGCAAATTGAAATTACCCCAAACTAATGGTCTAAGTCTATACTGTTCAGTACAAAGAATGAATCCGATCAGTTCTCGGTATCGAACGATACTTTAGGTTAAGTACTCAAAATCGGTGTCGGCGGTGGAAAAAGTGATCCCTAGTTGCAATGATGCAATCTCCTAAACAGGAGCACAAACACACTGATCTCACCAGCCTGATTAATGTTTAATGTCTCTCCAGCTCACAGCGGTAAATTCCATCGTCTTCACTGTTGCAGCAGTCGATGCAGATGGAGACATTATCAGCTACGTCATCGACAAATCATCGGTACGACCAAAAAAGTAGAATAAAGAAAGATAATGCATTAAAGGCAGCGCCAGTGGGATGAAAATGGAGCAGGTCCCATATCCTAAGTGGGCGGGACTTTTACACTGGCGCTATCGTTAACACAGTGAGATCGCAGGACAAGTCTCAAACGAACTTGTTTTGCGCTGGATCTACAGGTCGGAAAAAGTTAGCAGTTAGGGTTAGCAGTATACCAGCCAATGCTGCCAGCTGTGGGGCTCATGTGACGCATCAGTAAGTGAGAAGGATTTGGTTAGTCTCCCTTTGAAATGTCTCTAATAGGACTACTATATAGCCTTCACAGACAGACTAAGAAAAATAAATGCTACACCCTTTGAAAGCTCCAAAATCTCTCTTCTCGTCACTTCAATTGATATCGGCATGTTTTTTTCACCCACAGTGAAAGTAGAGTGGGCTAAGCACAATCTACCCAAAGCTAAATCCTATTCCACCCTCTACTTTGGTACTTGTTTATTTATATTTAATCTCCTGCTTTTCACATTTCTTATATCTCCTGCCTCTCATGTTTCTCTAAATCATATTTCTCCCTCTACTTTGTTTATTCATATTTTATTTCCTGCCTTTGAAAATCATACTAACTACTTAGTGCCGCTCTGTAAGCTAAGCCTGCATTGATGAGCATTACTTAGTATGCCATGTTGTCCTCCTCCCAGCCTGACGCCAGCTACTTCAGGATAGATTTGCCAAACAGTGGGAAAGTGCTGCTGGACAAGCTGTTGGACTATGAGACCAAAACCCAGCTGCAGCTGGTCATGTATGCCGTGGTAATACCAGCTAATCCCTTTTTCATTCATCAACAGGGAGGCATTGAGGCCAGAGGAAAATCAATAAAACCAAAGGCTATTAGTGCGCTCCTAGTCATGTAATAGCATTAGATCCCGTTACAATTCACAACAACAGGTTAATACACTTATTCATAAGAATTGGTAGACTTGTGGACTATTCATAAGAACAGGTAGACTTGTTGTGGACTATTCATAAGAAGAGGTAGACTTGTTGGAGACTATTCATAAGAACAGGTAGACTTGTTGTAGACTATTCATAAGAACAGGTAGACCTGTGGACTATTCATAAGAACAGGTAGACCTGTGGACTATTAATAAGAACAGGTAGACCTGTGGACTATTCATGAGAACAGGCAGACAAGTGTATGTGCGACATGATAATTAATTGTTTCAAATAGGCTGTAAAAGCAGATGTACCATATTTGCTTCTAGAGTAAGCCTGTGCATGCTTGCTGACGTCCACTGCTTTCATTCAACATGTGTGATACAGGAATCAAACACCAGGGAGAAATACAACACGACTGCAACCCTGACAGTGAACATCAAGGATGGGGACGACCAGTACCCACAGTTCCTCCCCTGCACCCCGGTGTCTCAGGACGAGAACATCTCAGTCTGCACCAACCCTGTTTACACAGCCAACATCACAGCGAAGGACCAGGTGACACTGTTTTTTATTTACCACAGTCCTAAGGTTAAAGGACTGTGAAGCAACGTCTAAACCAGTGGTCCTCAACCATTTATTTACCACGGTCCTAAGGTTAAAGGAATGTGAAGCAACGTCTAAACCAGTGGTCCTCAACCTTTTATTTACCACGGTCCTAAGGTTAAAGGAATGTGAAGCAACGTCTAAACCAGTGGTCCTCAACCTTTTATTTACCACGGTCCTAAGGTTAAAGGAATGTGAAGCAACGTCTAAACCAGTGGTCCTCAACCTTTTATTTACCACGGTCCTAAGGTTAAAGGAATGTGAAGCAACGTCTAAACCAGTGGTCCTCAACCTTTTATTTACCACGGTCCTAAGGTTAAAGGAATGTGAAGCAACGTCTAAACCAGTGGTCCTCAACCTTTTTGGTTTGTGACCCCTAAGAACAGAGTGATTCCTGTTAGCGACCCCCCTACATTGTCAAGCACGACAGAATGGTGGCATTTATTCACCATTAATCATTTTTCTTTTTCCTTTTCTGGCTTGTTAACTTAATTATTGATTGGAGGAGGGTTTTAAATGTTAAATATTCATTATTTTACTATACCAAAGATTATAAACTTGATGATGTATTTTTAATATCTCTGGTCTAAACCAGGGTGCAAAGGATGTCAGGAGCGGGGTCGGGTCATGATAAAAACATTCTATGGTGAGAGGTGGGCTTGGCTGAAAAGGTTTGAGAACCACTGGTCACTAGTGAGATAGAACTCCTTTCTGTTTTAGGATATGATTCTAGGATTTTCTCCTGGCCCGGTACATGCAGAGGACGGAGACAGAAGCATTGATACTCCGCTGGCCTACACTATTCTCTCAGGTGAGTGCTAAGGTCAATTATATACAGTAGATACAATGTAATCAATGGACTGCCAAGAGCATATTTTTGCTCTTACCCAGTGACCATAAAAATAAATGTTGTTGCTAGGGTTCCTTTAGAAAACTTCACAGACAGCTGAAGCCTTGCTGTTACGATAGAAAGGATTGTAAAGGCAGAATTATGGTTTCACTATAAAATAATTCAAACCTAATACCATAAATGCAAACAGTAGTTCAGTGTGTCTCTCTGTGTGTTTAACCCATCAGGCGCCGACCGTGGCAGATTTGTGATAGACAACCAGACGGGAGAGATCACGTTGACGAGACCTGTGGGAAACAGGCAGCCGACACCAACATTCACACTGCGGCTCATGGTACGGATCACAACCAACCTGTCATTTGATTTGCCTTTTTCAACTACTAGAACAAAGTGTAAGAGGTGGCGGCCACCCTGTGTCTGGATAAAAATCCATAGATCCTAGAAACAGGTGCTGGCCAGAGAATACAATAATGAATCACAAAACACAAGTCCGCACACTGTTTTTCTGCTCCAAGCACAGTGTATTTATTAACACCGGACACATGCTGTGACATTCTGAGCACACAGGCTCTTCGTGAGACAGATCATCAGCAACTCTGTGTCTACCAGTAACTGTCTGCTTTACTACTACTAACAGGCATCTCAGCTGAACGACCCGAAGAAGTACACTGTGACTATGGCGTTGGTAAGGGTGCTGGCCGAGAACAGATTTCCCCCCGTCTTCAACAGAACCACCTACAAGGGCTTTGTCATCCAAAGCTCCAGCCCGGCCACCATCGTCTCCACTTATGGGAACCCAGTGCTCCTCCTCCAGGCTATGGACAAGGACTTTAAAGACGTGAGAGGAGATTACCAGAGCTCTCTCTCTCTTTCTCACCCTGAATCTAAAACACATTTTTGATATTTTTAGTACAGTGTATGTCTATTAGAGATTATTACAGAGTGCTGGCAGATATTAGGCTTAGGCTACGCAAAGCTAAAAAAGGGTCAGTTAATCTCCTCATTACTAAAATCTGGTGCCTAGAGCTACTTGGCAGATTTCAGAAATCAAAGAAAAAACTAATTTTCTACTTATTTCACACAGCGACGGATGTTGGATCTCAAAATGGATTACATTTCAATCAGTTTTATCCAGTGATCGTTCTGTAAAAGTAATGGATCAGATTGACACTCTGTATCAGTTGATGCTAAAAGTTTAGTACACTAGCATCTGTTTTGGCAGTGAAAAAGTGGTATTGATGCATCTCTAACAGAACTGTGATCTTGGGTGCCAGCCGCAGAATTAAAAATATGATTATGAAATTAGCAGAGAGAAATATCCCTATTTTACCACCTCCTTATTTACAGTGGGTTAATCCAAAGATACACTACTCCCTCCAACCCCTGCCGACCAGAAACGGACTGTATCACATCACCCAGGAGGGGGTTCTGATTGCCAGGACTGACCGCTTAAGAGCCTTTGACAGGCACATCCTTCAGGTAATTAGTATTAATAGTAATAGCAGTAGTAGTAGTAGTAGTAGTAATAGTAGCTACAGCAGCAGTAGTATTTTTGTAAGATTGCTAAACAAAATTAACTAAGGTGTAAAGTGCTTAATAACAAAAGAGTAAAGAATAATTTGGTCCTGTAATTATTAATGTGGTGTTATAGCTCAATGGGTAGAACATGGTACTAATCTTGCCAGGGTTAGGGGTTCGAGTCCCACAGGAGCCACCCATGCAAAACATTTTTTACAGTCATGATACTGAAAGGTGCATTGGGTGTGAGGGTCCACTAAATGACAAATGCTATATTATGTTAATAATGCTGAATAAACAATGACAAAATTAACCATTTCAAATATGAATACAGTTACAGTATCATCAAGTCTAGAGGAGTGACAGTACTGGCTCTAAAATCTCAATCACAATGGGAGAAAGAGAAAATGAATCAATAAAAAGACAAGGAATAAGTTATATAACAAGGACTGCTTGTCTAATATTTTCCATTACTCCTAAACTTAGTAGTCCCCAAAGTAAGACTACTGCCTGTAGTGCAAACAGTGGGATGTGTTTAGGATCACGCTCAAAGTTTTTTAGTTTGAATCCACATCCCTCATGTCCGTTTCTACACTTTTAATTAGGAGTTGCCTGTCATAGTGAAAAGTTCTAAAATATTCATCATATTCAAGGATAAAAGGTGGAGGGGAAATCACTGTGAATAATTGACGCAGTGAGACTACGTTTGAAACTTTGGACCCAAATACACACTGAGATGTTGTTAAATGTACTCTTATTTAACAAAATCGTGGCAGTGTCGTTTGAGAGAGAGTAGAGTCAATTAATTGATACGAGACTGAAATCACAAAGATCAAACTCAATTTAATTATATGAGCATATCAGATTTAAATCCCAAAGATCAAACTCAATATAATGATATGAATATATCCCAACCCTACAGGTGCTTGCTATGGACGAGGAATCGGGTGAAGTGGCCACAGCTTCAGTGGACCTAGAGGTCTTACAGAGAGGTCAACCAGGTGAGCTGCAAGCATTAGAAATGTATTATAGGAGCTATCGGCTACCCCCTGTCACTGTCCTTTTGCACATGCATGCACATGTACACAAACACATTTAAGCTTGTTAAGTATGTCATGAAGGTCCCAAGGCATGCACAACAAAAGGAGCTAATTAGCAACTAAATCCCCATTGATTGGTGGTGGTGGTGGTGGTGGTGGTGGGGGCAGGCAGTGGAGTATGATGTTGTGGTTGTTGAGATGGTTTTGTGGTCCTGCTCTATGAGATCTGAGGACACCCAGTGGTCATCTCAGTTGTGGGCTTTGCTTGTTTACCATCGGCTAATCTGTCCAATGTGAAGGAACTAATAGAACTCTCTCATTAAGGTATCCTTAATCTGCCCTCATTAACGGGATAAGCTCCATATATCTCCCACACTACACCCTGTCACACTACACCCAATGACAACACGCAAAGGGCTTTGTGCCACAGGACAGTAGTGTCAGCCAATTCACCATCATGCCATTGGAACCGGACAGCCCTATCGCTTCCTCTCATGTTAGATTAGATTCAAATGTATTGCCATTATACAGCACAAGTACAGCACAATGAAAATAAGTTGTTTTTAATTCATGTTTAGACTGCACTGGTATCTGTATGTATGTGTGTTGTCCAGTGAACAGCAGGCAAACAGACAGATGATACCTGGAGCTGGTAGAGGGGTATACGAGACCTGGCTGAGGTGAAACAAATGTAAGGAACTGACTGAATCAAACAAACATTAAATCCTCTCCTCCTCCGTTTCTCTATCCCCCGCCCCCTCTCTTGCCTCTTGCCACCTTAGTTCCGCGGGGTCCGTTCGGAGAGGAGCGTCTGTTTGCAGACATGGACACGCGGCTGGCCGGGGGGATCGTGGGCATGATCCTCTTGCTGTTCGTGATCGTCACATTTCTGCTGCTTCAAATGGTGAAGAGGAGGCGGCACAGGCGCGACCCGGCCGAGCAAGGGTCCGTCGCCCTCGGGAAGCATCCCAACGTGGTAAGGTGCTGTCACACGCGAACAGACGCACGCGCCAGCTCAGGCCTCCCACCCGCATGGATGGACGTAAAGAGAAAGGCAAAAGCAACTGATTTAAACCTGTCACTGTGTGATAGTGATCGTGATTCAAGTACTCAGCAGACAGCAAGGTGGATCAATTCACTGAGAGCAAGATAAGTATAGATGATTCATCCAGTGAGGTGAATAAAGACCTTTGGATCAATGATTATCAAGCCCTCAAGGCTTTGCTACATCAAATTCCAACCAATGCTGTCTGCTAAAAAGGTCAACATTATATTAAACAAGGGAGCCAGAAAAGGTCACTTGTACAACCCTAATCCCTACGACGCGTGATAACATCTTATAAGCATAGAATAGCATACAAACCACAGAGTAGGAAAATCTAAGGGGAAGCCATTTGTAACTGTCACTTCATACTCCATGATCTCTGAACTCAGTCCTACACCGGATAAACACTTTTCTAGTCCTGCTAAACTCATTAAAATGTTAAAAGTGAAACGAGCTTAAGGCTGTAAGCTACTCTTTCCTCTCCTCCTCACCTTCACTCTCCCCACTCCTGCCTGTTTCTTTCACTAATGCTGCTTATGTAGAGCTTAAAGTGGTATAAGATGGTGAGTTCTCTACGCCTCTCTATGACATCTGTGCTTAACCCTCTCAGGTGTATGCATTTCACAGAATTCTATCTTCGGAATTCCAGAACTCTATTGCTTTCGATGGCCAGCAGATGCTGCAACATCATCATTAGAATGTTCAGTTCTCAAAAATTCTCATCTCACATTTCTGAGATCGTACACCTGAAAGCGTTAAATGGTGTTGTACCTGTGACAATGAGTACTTATTGTGCTGACTTGTGTTTTGTGCATAGCATACATGTGCAATTGTGCTGCAATTCCATTGCATTGGTATGCTAATGAAATTGCTCCTGTGGTGACCTGTGTGTTTGTTTTTGCACAAGATGCAAATAACATTCCAATCCCCAGTAGCCTCAGTGTGTGGTGAATATCATAGATCTAGATATGTGTTGTGGAATTATGAAATTTTCAATTGGACATGGACACCTCAGAAATTCTGAGATCAGTAAGAATCCTGACATGGGATGAGTGGAACATGGAACAAAAAAAACCAAAGAAACCAAACCACAAACAGTGTAGATCCAGCTCTAAATGCCCTCTTTCCGTGATCGACAGGTGAACTCGAGTGGACCCGTTCACGTGCTGGAGGAGATGTCCTACACCAACGAAGCGTTCGTCGGCGAGTACGAGACCGCTCGCTCTGCCGGCCTGCACGGCAGTCAGGGGATGTACATCAGGAAGCAGTCTGTACCCCCTCCTCCTTCAGGCTGCCCTGGCAGTGAGCAGCAGGAGGGCAGCCCCAAGCTAAATGACCTGCTGCCCATTCTGGAGATGTCAGAGCCTCTGCCCGGTGACCTAACAGCATCTCTCCAGTCAAATAGTAGAACGCAGGACAAAGCCGACAGCAAGGACAAAACGCTGGAGAGGGTGAAAGAGGGGACAGAGACAAGGACAGAGTGCCTCCCCACCAATAAAGAGGAACAACACGTGGAAAGAGAGCAGACAGAGGGCACATCAACAGGTGCTCCAGCATCAGTTCAAGGTGATGCCGTTGGGAGAGCGAATACAGACAAGGCTTTGGGTGACTATATGAAATTAAAACGAATAAACAAAGCCAAAGTCACAGCGCAGGGTGCAGACAACCCTTAAAGGTCTGTATGAGCCGCGATCTGCGTGTCTGATGAGGATAATACCGGTGCAGAGGATGAACTCGAGGAAAGCTCCCCGAGGCAGCCAACCAGGGAGGCGAAGGGAGACAGGTGGTTCACAGCAAAGAAAAACTCAGTGAATCCAATCGATGAGTAACCTCAGAAACAAGCAATCGGCAGATTTAACAAGCAGGGGCAGCACACCTTTTTTTTTCACCTTGCAAAAAGATTTCTTCAGATGTCTGATACTCTAACACGCCAATGAAACTTTACAGACTTCATTCTTTTGTTTTCCTCAGTACTTTTTTTTTTATTGTCTAGAATCAAATGCAGTGAGCCAAAAACTAGCAGTTTATCTTTGGAGAGGGTTAATATAATACATCTACAAACAGAAACCTGTGTCTTGTACAAAAGCCTAAGTGATTGACCTTACAATAAAACTCAAGCCAGTGCTTCATGACAGGTTTACAGATAGTCAGGAAAAGAGCAGTATATCTCTGCAGTTATTATGTGACATCAACACTGTTTGTTACACAATCATAAAATGATTATGATTGCCATTTAACATTTGACCTCTTGGAAAGACCCTTGCTTTTACAGTTTGCAAATTGTATTTAAGTACATAATCAGTGTTTATACTGTATGTAAATAAACATGTTTTGAGACTTAAGTAGATTTGAGTTGAAATTGTATTCATAATTCAAGAGAATTGCTATTTCTTTAGCATTGTGCAGTATTTTTGTCACTTGTGGAAGATTCTGATTCCCATCTGTGATATTTCTTTATATACTTTATAGTGATATAAAGAAGAATTGTTTTTTTGTTTTTTTAAACATAAAGGAATAATTGACTTCCACTTCCTTAATCATACATTCTGTCCTGCCTTGTGGCGAGATAGGAGAAGAGTAAAACTATTTCCTCCTGTTAACAGTGGGCTGGGAACATTGTGACCTGGACAGCCAAGGGAAAATAAACAAAACCACAAACTGTGTAGTTCCCCCTAAATGCACTCTTTCCATGATCAAGGAGGGTGGCGCGTATGGGAGGAGCAAACTGGCCAGTGGCTAAATGGCATGCTTACACAGCACCCTCATCAGAGGAGATATCACCTATTCACCAAAGCACTATGAATAGTCCCACTGTCAGAGACAGGAGACCTCATCATACCCCTCGAGTCAGACATAATGTGAGGCTCACTGTAAAATATTCGTAAAATGGGAGTAGTAGACATTTAAGTTGAGGCTGCACAGATACCACTTTGTCGTTGCTGATACTGATTAGAGTATTGAGTTTTAAGTATCAACCACCATGACTACTTTTACTGAACAAAGTGGACCATTGCTTTTGAATGGTGGGACAAAGAAATTCTACAGATAAAATCCATTCTCACCATCAGAGAGATCTAATGTCCTGCTATGATGGTAAAAAGGCAGAAAATGAATGTGGCTCTTGGTATCGGATTTTAATATTACAGATGCCCATTTGTGCCTGGTATCTGCCACATATCCGATACTGACATCATATTGGCATATCCCTTGTTAAAATACAGTCAAGTGTAAAGTGCTTTTGTCCATAACTTCACGATGTAGCGTGCAATGAAGTGAAGCAGCTCAATGACAAACATGAAAGCTGAGGGGGAAAGTGATGGAGCGGAAAATTCTATGCAAAGTGGCACATCTTTCTCTTAGACCTCGAGCACCAACCCTGTATCACGAGAATGCGTGAAATAGACCCCGTCTGTACACTGGAGGATATCGTGTTAGTGTCACGCGAAACAGTTATGGTGCGTGAAAAGTACACGCGGGTATGAAGGTGCAGTTAAGGTAGCAGTACCAGCAGGGAACGTTAAAAAGAGAGAAAAAAACACTCCCAGGTCACTGCAGTTATAGACAAGTGCTTTCACCTCTACACTACCCCACATTATAGTTATGTTTAGGGCTAAGGTTAAGGTTCAATTTATGGTTATGTTTAGGGTTAAGGTTAGGTTAAGGTTTGATTTATGGCTATGTTTAGGGTTAAGGTTAGGTTAAGGTTCAAGTTATGGTTATGTTTAGGGTTAAGGTTAGGTTAAGGTTCGAGTTATGGTTATGTTTAGGGTTAAGGTTAGGTTAA
>OMKL01060434.1:24978-32686 GCA_900302295.1 Parasudis fraserbrunneri | reverse complement strand
CTAGGTGCTGAACTTTCTCACAGACAGGCCCCAGTCAGTCAGAGTTGGCAATCGGACATCAGGCACAAGGATCCTGAGCACAGGGACCCCCCACCTCACACTGAGTCCCCTGCTGTACACCCTCTTCACACACGACTGTGTGGCCTCCCAGAGCAACACCAGTATCATCAAGTTTGCGGATGATACTACAGTCGTCGGACTGATCACTGGGGGAGCTGAGGAGACGTACAGGAGAGAGGTGGCTGGACTTGTGGCCTGGTGTCAGGACAATAATCTCTCCTTGAATGCAGACAAGACCAATGAGATGATCATTGACCCGCGAAGGGGGAGTGTACAGCACACACCCCTGTGCATAGGTGAGACAGAGGTGGACTGGGTGAAAACCTTCAAATTCCTCGGAACTCACATCAGCGAGGACCTCACCTGGACTCACAACACCCAACAGATCATTAAAAAATTGTTTGAAAGGCGGACTAGCAAAGTAAGATTTTCATCGTATGGCAAAACTGTCTGTTTAACTATGCACATGACAATAAAAGAATCTTGAATCTTGAATTCCACCAGGCTTACACAATCAAAAAAAACATAACTACAAGCTACATCACAGGAACAGCAGCAGCGACCGTGTTCAAGACATGGGCTCACAAACTATTACACTTACAGTAAGGATTCAAAACTGTCCAAGATGTTGCAGACAAGCAGAATCAATTTGCACTTTCTGCTCATTGACATTTTCGGCAGCAAAGAAATTCTCAGGGGGAAATAATACATAGTGACAGATTGATTAATAGGTGTGGCTGATTAATCGGGCAGACATCTGGCATGATGTGGTTGTGGTCGTGGTCGATAACCACGCCCACATGGCCGATTAACAAAAATGTTAGTGCTTCGCCTTGTGTCAATCCCACAAGTATCAAATGATTGAAACACTTTTTCCCCCCCCCAATCAATTTATTTTGTTTGATACAGACCCAGCACAGAATTTCTTCCAGCATTCTACCGCGCGTAATGGGCGGTGGTTCCACCGTGTTGCCGCTGCAAACTTCATTTCATTTCTCTTGGAAGTGCTGTTCTGTTTTCTGCCACCAGGAGTTGCAAAGATTCAGTACTTCACTACTTGGAAATATGCTGTCATTGTGATGGGTAAAACCGCATATTCTGTATTACAGTGGATCACAGGAAGAATATGCCCACTTGGGTTTATGAATGACAATGATTGAAGGCAATGGCCTATCTTTACGCAGGAGTACAGGACAAGTAAATAGCTGTTAAAACCATAACAGTGGACCTCGCGTACCTCTGTGGTCCGCTGTAATTAATGACCCCAGCACCTGTTGTTACAGCCTTTCGTGATTATTTTAAAACCGTGCTGAACAAAGATTTTGTTTCCTAATGATTTCACCTGACATGTATTTTTGTATTATAAGCTACTGTTGACAATGACGCTGATGAAGACCTGTGTGGGTCACAACGCATTGCTCATTTTAAATACATATTGCCATGTAAAATAAAGGCAGTTAAATTTTACACAAACCTGCAGTGTGCCTTGGATTGTTTTGAAGGAGATTTGCATTTTACATTTTTGATTGACACCATACTCCACCCATGCAATGAGCCCTTCATAGATGGAATATGTATTTTTATATTCTCTTATTCGGGGAAGACCGCGACTCGACAGCTGTGTTCTAAATCTGTCAAGCATGATCAATACAAAAGCTCAATTCTAGTCAATTCCATTGAATAAACGAAGGTTGGCTGTCTAGAATTAACTAATTGGGCATGTTATTTTGAGTCAGATCATTCATGCTTTGGGACATGTTCTCATACCCCGCTCTCTTCACACATTCCCAGAGTGATTTCTGTCTGTAGCCTATAATAATGTAGAAACTAGATTATTAAAATATCTCTGCATTTCGCTCTGCCTTTTATTGTTGTAGTTTGCGGTCTTTTTAAATAGCCTAGCTGACATTAGCAGCGTCATCCATCAATGACCATAAATAGCCTACTGTGAGGGCCAGTCTACCGATTTATTAGTTACTGCAATATATCTGGGGCCAGCACCCATCATACAAAACTGCAAATTATTAATTTTCTACAGACACTACTTACCTGAATTTTATTTTGTGCAGGATAAAAGGATAATACAGCTCCCCATTTTGCAAATTCAGCCATTCTTAATGTAGGCCATTTCAAATAAACAAATTGTTTCGTTTTCGTCTGTTTTTAATAAGTATTTCAACACATCAGGCAACTATCATAATTATCCCACAAGAAATTGCCAACAACTTCACTAGAACATCGGATTTTTCACACCTATCTTGTTGTTGTAGGCCAAGTGAACTTTTGCTTTTGTAATGCAATGCTTTAATCATTGCATGTGAATACCTGATCTGTGCACTCTGCCTGTTAGGACTGCTGCCCAAGTTCGCACCTGAGCCAAGGTCTTCTGTACTAAGGGGAGGAACCCCAGTTGAATAGGGGAAAACACATTGCATTTGGATTGTAATGCTGTAATTGCAGAGGGGGATGGGATGTGTACAGTAGGCTAGGTTAGAGACCTAACCTCAGCCACTTCAGAATCTGGAAAATTCCTTTTGTTTTCTGATTTGCAATAAAGACACTCAGGTCACTTGCCATTATGACCTCCATTTACATTTTATTTTTTCCCTGCATTTTGGTTTCTCGCTCTTTTTTTCCAGTATGACACATATAAGTAAATAAACCCATATAACTTATTACAGAGATACGGAAAGAAAAGTGAAAACGTATTACTCATTTTCAATTATTTTCTTCTTTGGGGACTTACTCGCCTTCTCCTATTTTCAGGTAAGCCAGCATGACATGGTTGGTATGTAGGGATTGAAGGGCTCTAGTCTCATATGATACCATTATCTTCGCTCTAGCTTAAAGATCTAGCCCCCGGCCACTGAAAGATAGCAATGTCAGCCCGTCTCGCCGTTTTCAAAGTGTTAATGGGTCATTCAAATATCTGGATCAGATCACCTCGCGTGTCTGTATGCCTACCGGTCTTTGAGGTCCTGCGCTATGACGAGGTGTTTGAGGTGGTAGTCGATGGCTCTCTCATAGTCCTGGAGGAGAGTGTAGGTGTTTCCTAGGCTGTAGCATGCCTGGGCCTCCACTGCCCGGTCCTTTAACAGCCTGGCCAGCTGCAGAGTCCTCCTGGGGAGGAGCAACACCACAGAGTCACAACCACTGTAATCAGCCAAGTACCAGGGAAATCTGTCTCCGTACTGGAGATTAGGTCCATACCAGGATAAAACAGGGTATCTGTATCAGGAGACTTTCCAATACAAAAATCATATTGTATACCATGAGCTATATCAAAAATCAAAGCAAAGCGTCTTGATTTTCTGCATTTTTGGCACATAGAAGAATGTTGAATCTCTGTCTAACAAATCCTCCCATAAAATATATTTTTTTGCCACTCTCTCTTCAACAGCAACCCCCAGTCTTTCAATATGAAGTTATTTATGATTTTGTGGAGTTACTTCTAACATTGTTGAAAGAATATTTTTTTGTGCAATTAAAGCAATACACATTCTTTACCTAAGATATTGCCTTTTCCCCCCAAAATAATTACCTAAAACAATTGATACTACTGTAGGGATTTGAAAGGATTTGGATTCAACCAGCAGATTCTTGGATTGAGATTATTATTATTAAAATGCTTTCAAACCCCAACAGTCCACACGACCGCACTTCAAAATCACCCCCTGAGGCTAAGAGAGGAGGGTCAAAGGAATGTCTAGGGTGGGGGCTACAAAGCGATCGTTATCTCGTCTTCTCTCCAATTTTAGAGAGAGAGAGAGAGAAAAAAAAAAAAGATAGTCACATGGTTTTCACAGCAGCAGCAATCAAGTTCTGGACAATGTAGATAGGCCTTGGCCTCAAGTCTGCTTAACTTACTTGTAATGACCAGCCGCCACTTCAAACTGGCCTAGGAAGATGTGAGCGTTGCCCAGGTTACAGTGGGCCCTCCGTTCGGCTGATGTATCCCCAAACTCCTTGGCGATGAGGAGGCGCTGACGAGCAAGGCAAACAGATTGATGCTCATTACAATCTCCCATTATGAGAAAGATGGCCATAGTGAGTCGGGCTGTCTGCGACTAAAGCAATTCTTGATGGACAAATGTACTGATGTTGTCAACTCATCGCATAGTTGATTTAATAGAGGAATCTACAAAATTGTGCTTCCCACATTGGTTGTCCTTCTGCAGATATACTTCTCTTTGAATCTAGTGCTTATCAAAAACCAAAACATATTTGTGCATCATGCTGTACTGTGATGCCAGAAATGTGCTTATCATTTTCCAGTACTGACGAATCGAATATATGAACGGGTAGTGAGATGAACTTAAGATCCCTCAGGTATGTCATGTAATTACATTTTTGTCTAACAAAATAATCCACTTTGTCAAAACTTCAATGAAGAGTCCGTCTGCTCTCTGGACGCAGACATGTTGAATCGAATGTGACCTTGAGTAAAAATAATGAATGTAACGCTTGAATCACTATGCAATCTTCCAGAAAGCAGACAGACTCTCCACTGAAGTTTTGACAAAGTGGACCATTTCAACATCGTGTTTGACAGAAAAGTCTCCTGAATTTAATATTTAGGAAATATAGAATGCGTCTGAATAAGTAAAATTAAATTACATGACATACTGTCACCCAAGAGATCTTAAGTTCAGACTGAGCGCAGTGTAATCAAGTGACATTAGCTTCAGGTGTGTGCACCTTTGGGTGCGGGAATATGACTGACGGGAGAGGAGCAGAGCACCTTTAAAGGAGCCGGTGTTCTGTGCGTAAAGGGGCTGTGTACCATGTCTTTAGTTCCAGCCTTCCTCCGGAGATATTGTTCTAACTCTGATTAACTACATGGCACATCTAAATCTTTTTACACACAGATGACAATGATTTGTTTCCTGTCCCCGCTGTAACACTAACTTATAAAATCAACCATCAATTTCTTCACCGAAATAAACATAATACATAGGCCATCAAACCACAGCCACATCTTATCTGCCCACTGTGCCTTATGAAACACACACAATATGTTTTCAGACAACTTGTCAGACAATCATACTGTAGCTTACAACATTCTGATCATGTTCTTATGAAATCCGCAACCCTCTCTTCCCGTGTTATTAAGACATTAATTAGAAACAATGCTCAACTAAATATTTAAGGGTAAGGGCCAATATTATGTAAGATGAATGTGTGTGAAACTCTGCATAAAAGAGAGAGAGACTTAAATGAAACAAGGTTTCGTTCTGCAAGGTGAAAAAAATGAACGTTTGTGAGTCCATCCACATTAACCATTTCAAGGGGAATATACAGATTTCCCAGTTAATATATATAATCTATGTAGCATTTTATATGTAAAGGCTACCACACTGACTTGCTGCCCATGGTCTTTAGAAAAAATAACGAGATCTGATCACAATGCGGACAGAATGCAGACAAGGTGGTATTTTTTCTTTAGTTACACAGATGTCGTGTTGTATTGTAGATGATGATGGAAATGTGTATAATCACCATTTTCCTATATTTACCGTAACATATACAAATAACTACAGGTCTACATGCTTTTCTTTTATGCAAACTTACAGATGCTGTTGTAATGTTATTTCATTTACAGATACCTCCCCATTCAATTTCATACATTTCTGTCATCTGCAGGTATATACTGTAAGCTGTAAGTTATTACCATCTAGATTAGTAACCTGTATAGCCACTGAACCAGCCAACTCGTTTTGATCCTTTATTTATTTTTTTCAGGTGGGTGAAAGTCACATGAGCATGGAGAAACGTACACGTTGTTACCAGTAGATGTCAGTAAACATTAATGCTCGACAGTACGTTAATGGCTCTGTATCACAGACCTATATATCTCGGTATGTATGCATGTTAGACAGTACGTTAATAGGGCTGTATGCTATGCGAATGTAGCTCCCTGTATCTAAGCTTTAATTTTTCTCTATTTATCTATTTTCTTTCCTATAAGACCTTTTCATAAACATTCTATTTTGGCCCAAGTTTACTTCCTATTGTAGAGTTTGCTAATGCAGTAGCTGACAGGAAATACACTGGGTCCAAAGATGCTCCCCTAGCATTTGTAAATGGTCCAGAATGTGGTAACTTGACACCTTTAACTTCAGCATACACAGAAAGCTGAGCAGGTATTGACATGTCTTACAAGAATATAAGCTGCTGACTTGGAATAAATGATAAATATCAATGGGTGTATGTTGCCAGTTTGCATATTCATAGATCCCTGCATTCTCAATGGGGGTAAAGGTGTAGAGATGCTACTAAGCCATTTTCAGTAGTTCATTGAACAATTTGGTGGAAAAAAACATTTATACAAATTGTTATTCAATATAGAAGATTTTTTAAGGCTTTAAAATACATGTGGAGGGGATCTATAAGGTCTGTAGTCGTATAGTTGTTGGTAGTGGTAGCTGTTTTTGTTCATTTAGAATTCTATTGTTAAATGTTTACATATGTTTTCAAGCTACGCTACCAGAGCACAGTAACTTACAGTCACGTAGCAGGCCAAATGAATGAAAACCAACAAGTTACACTGTGGCTAAATAGGAATGAGATGCATTGTATCTACTATACTTTCTCTCTAATGCGAACACGCTGCAAGGATAATGCCTCACAAAAATCTTTTCAATCTGTGCAAATTAAGTTGACAGAAAACTTTATTCTTCTCCACCACAAGTTAGTTAACTTCTGTTCACCCTGAGCTCATATCATTTGATAAGCGCCACCATGAGCAGTCATGAAGTAGAATGAAGTCAGAATCGTAACAAGCTTAATGCGGGGGAATCATTTTAGAGTGCCTGCATGTTTTAATAAAAATATCTATGTTTGGCACCAGTGTATTGATAACATATTACACTGATATATAACATAACAGACTAAGTACCGTGATATATTTCCATTTCAATGTTTTTGTCCACCCCTACCATAGATTAGAAGTTACATGTACACTGTAGACTAGTAGTTACATGTCACATCTAGTTACAGCACAAAGACTGTGCCTTTTCCTACCTTTTCGTGTCCCTCCACAGCATTTTGGAAGTCTCCGAGCAGATAGTAAGTGTTGCCAAGGTTACCGTAGGTCCTTCCCTGGGCTGACCGATCCCCCAACTCCTTCACCAGGGACAGGTTGGCTCTTCATGGGAGCAAACACAGCGAGGATACAGCAGGGGGGTGGGGGGGAATTAACAGTTTGACACAGTCCCAAGTTAAGTTATTGTTTTTGTTTTGTTTCATAAAAAGGTTAAATTCAAACCTTTCGTATGACAAACTATGAATTACAGTACTACACTACAAATTAGAAAGTTGTCTGCCGTTGGCAGAAGCATAATGTTTAATAAGCCATAGCTTCCAAAATATTTGCTCAACCACCACAAGTGCTAACTTATTTTGAAGCTGTACTTTTGTATCATGTGAAAAAACAAAACTGTCAAATTCTGAACTGTGACCCTTAGAGCAGTGGTCAGTAACCTATGTTTTCAGAGCCGCATGCGGTGAGACAATTTTCACATGAACAAAATTAGCAATAGTGTCTTTCTTTCGCCAGACATTTATGCCGTAGTCATTTTCGGAGCCTATTCAGGCTGCCCTCTGTAACAGTCAGGGAACTCTCCCCCTCAGCACAGGCAGGCTCTCT
>OMKL01060434.1:17478-19978 GCA_900302295.1 Parasudis fraserbrunneri | reverse complement strand
GCAGGACGTTTCACTGGCTGTCCCTGTGTCCTCCTCATTCGCCTGCTCTGGGTCAGGATCTGAACTGTGTCTTTCCATTTCATCTGCTTGTGGCACCGGTTGATTTATTGAAGCACTGTGCGGGGGGGTAGAGGCATATATTTCTTGAAATACAACTCAAGAGCACTTTGTTTCAAAAGCGCCTCATCCGTGCGCAGAGAGGGGGGGTGCTCGAAGCGAACACACTTAGCTTGTGCTGCAGAGTGAAGGAGGAACTTAGATTGTGGGATGAACGATGCATGCTCATTCTCTACCGTTTGACCAAATGTTGAAGAACATTTATTCATTTGAAACTCGAACCAGTGTGAGCTACAGAAAATTCTGTGAAACTGTTGAAGTGCATGTGTTGTCTGCTAGCTGGGCGGTAGGTGAGAGGAAAGTGTTCCAACCTTTCCAACCACAAAAGGGCAATTGATGATTCGCTATGCATACGGTGCGGGAAACCGAAATCAGTGTAGTGACTCTGTCCGGGCAGTACAAACCACGTTGGAACCTGTTCTCGATACCCAGGCCTGGTTAAACGTTTAGTAGAGTAAACATTCCCCACAGGGAACAAAGAGCTTTCTCACAGTGTCTATGTTTGTTGTTATAGTTGGCCAATATTTCCATCCAGAGCACTTGAATGCCAGACAAGTTGTAAGTGCAGTCGGAAGTCGGAAGGAGGAGCTTTCCAGAAACACTTACGCCATTAGTCTTGGCACTCCCTCTCATCACTTAGATTTGCATTATTTCAATTGGAACACCCTATGAATCCCTTCAATCAGCAGGTTTCCATCATTTGAATTACGAGGGGAGGTACTAACTGTCAATCAGGGTTAAGCATTGAGAGAATATTTTCTTCCAAATTATTCATGAAATACCTACTGCAGATTAATTGAATAAAATCGACAAATCTGTAAAATTTTAGTTTCCCATATGCAATAATGCAAAAGTACTTCTTTAAGTTTTGTACAAACCAGAGATGGGCTTATCATTAAATAATAATGGAAGAAATAAACAAATATTCACAGAAAACAAATTCATGAAATGTTAAAGACATCACCCCTTTAAAACATACAACATAGTATTCTGGGTCATGTTGGAAACCAAAAAGAAGCAAGCCCGTTTGGAGAGGTGACCTGTTTTGGGTCTGGTTCAATCACAGAAGAAACATTATCTTAAGGGAAACACTTCCACCGACTCACTCGTAGTACTCTGTAGCTTTCTTCAGAGCTATTCTGGCCTCCTCAGGGAACTCTCCTGGCTCGGCTCCAACCCAGCAGATGCTCTTCCCCTTGGCGTGGTAAACGTTCCCGAAATTATACAGCGCCCGTGCCTGCCCAACCTACAGCACATGCACACCAGATTTTTTCACAGAAAAACAGAGCAGAGCAGGCCGGGTTATAATTATACACTTAAAAATACACTGACGCCGGAGCCTATGTTATGCATGTGGGCTGGCAAACTATTCTAGATGTTGGTAAGCAGCTGCTCCCAAGAAATGATGTGTACCAAAACTATTCTGTGGTTGTCAAGCATGTTGCATGGTATAATCTGAAACAAATCCACATATCCTTTCATTCTAATTTCAATGGAAAACACAAACAACTTTCCATCCTATGAATATGCATAAAAGAGAATGACATTTAAGAACTAGACATGTGCTGTCAGTGACTGACAGTGGGTATATCCCCAAACAGCCGGAATTGTCAATCCACCTTTTGACCATGCCCCTATTGTAAGGCAAACATATTTGTCAAGTTTGGTGGAAATTGGACAGTGCATTCACAAGTAACGCATCATTTCCTGTTTACCATGAGTTTTTCCGAAATTTGATTGGATCTGGCGGTCATATGGTTTGGCCTATCAATTATCTAAATGACACATTTGAAGATGTTAGTCCCCAGATTCCACAAAGCATGTCTGGTGAGAACCAGGTGAACAGGCTAGGAGGAGTAGGGAAAGTGTGGAAAGTGCTTTTCCAATAATTCAAGATAGTGGAAATTCCAATATGGCGGACTTCATAGGTCCTTATGGCAAAGTTGTTGTGCATGAGTAGACGCATCTCTGGATACCAGTTTCATGACTGTATGACTAATGGATCAGGAGATAAACTAATTTGAAAATTGAAGGTTCGGCCTGATGGTGGCACTAGAGGAAAGTTCATAAGGTCACCATAATCAATAGGCTGCTTCCTCTAGGGGTCATGAATGTGTACAGCAAATTTGAAAAAAAATCTAATGAAAGCTATTGGAGTTATTGCATTCACAAGTAGAATATGAATGTTTGGCCTGATGGTGGCACCAGAGAAAAGGTGATGGGGTCACCAAAATCAATAGGCTTCTTCCTCTAGGTATCATGGATGTGTACAGCAAATTTGAAAAAAAAAAAAAATAGAATGAAAGCTATTTTACTTATTGTGGTCACGCGAAAACTCTGCGGCGACCGTCGGGGTAAAACCATAACACTATATCCCCAACAC